>JAKVQR010000186.1:0-75265 GCA_030462915.1 Petasospora meyerae | reverse complement strand
CCCACAGCACCAACGCCCACAGAGATACAAACAGCCTGCATACAGCCCTTCTCGTGCGTCACCGGGCGGGCCAGGGGCCAATCCCACCGCCGCCTGGAAGCTGCCCCCAGGGACCAGCGCCCAGATCTGGGATACCCCATGAGGGCCCCGGCTGCCCCGAGCACTCCGCACTATAGCACCACCGCCCCCCAAAAATCGCATTTAGAGGCCTATTTACACGCAATTACTACCAATCGATTCGCAATGGCCAGTTTCGTAGGATAGCGCTGATAAAATACTACGATACGTGTGCTCGTTGTGGAGATACAGCGCTGTTTTGTAGCTGCCTCTTCTGTCTGCTTACTTTTTTGCTGTTTGTTTTCCGCGCTTATTTGTTCGCGAACTTGAGAAATCATCTGCTTCGTAGGAGCTCATAACCCATCCTCCCTAACTACCTGAGTTGCATCGATATCTCTCCTCTCATATCACTCAGTGTTAACTAATGTGCATTGTGTCAGTTGATCACACTTAGGTGAAGACACTCCATCATACAATGCATCTCGATCCTCCTACTGTGGCGCGCAAGCTGAAAGTATAGTCGTATGACGAGGGACAGGGTTCATTCACAGACCCGCGGATATTCGACAGGTACCAACTATGACTCTACAAACCACATTGAACTAACTAATGCAGATAGATGTTAGTAACGTATTATCAATGTAGTATTGTGAAATCCCGATATAACCCTAAATGAATAAACCTGAAACAAAAAGAACAAACGACAGTATAAAAGTAATGGTGAGAAGAATTGAAATAAAGGAATCATGAGCATCTCGGGCTCATAGATTCCTGGTCTGTGTTGAAGTTGAGCCTTCAACTCTCTTTCTGAGACTCAACAATCTGTTGTAGATACTGTCAATGTATCTCTCGACTGCTGCCCTATCAGCGTCATCCAGTGTGTCACTACTGTTGTCATGATCCAGTAATGCCTCTAACATCCAGATTGCCGTGGTGTAAGCCATCTCACACCCTAGTAGGTCAGTACCACACATCTCCATCTTGGCAGTGTTCTTCGCAAGATCCAATGCGCGATCATAGATCAATCTCTCAGCGTAGACTTTCTGCTCCATAGATGAATCATACGATGGATCTTTCTCCAACTTCTTCTGGGCGTCTTGTAACTTCAGTCTTACAAACTCAGCTTTCTGAAGAGCTTCATTGAAGCGTTCTCTGATCCATTGAACAACCTCATTCAAGCGAGGCATAGGCTTGGAACTGTTGTTGTGCCACCACTCAGATGCAACACTCATAGCCTTGGCCAAAAGTGTGAGAGTCTTGACGTACAAGAGCACGGCTTCATCGGCAATCTGCTTCATAGCTTCTGGAGGCAACACCTCTTCACCGTGGTAGTCATCCGAGTCGTCATCATCGTCATCATCTTGAATGGCAAACTGGTTCGAAGATGGAGTCAAAGGGATCAACTGGCGGAACTTGATTTCAGCATAATCGTTCACCACGTGTGCCTTCGTGGCAAGACTTTCAAGCTCCAATATGATGTTATCACCAGCTTGTGAGCTCTTGTACGCCCTGTAGTTGATTAAGTGGCTTGTTGAGTTCAACATGATGTTGTTCGTGAAGTTATTTGATGTGTTGTTGATGTGACTGAGAACACCGTTACCAGGTGACACCGAGAGATTCTGAACTTGGTTGCCAAATAGTCTTGTAGAAGCCATACTCAAGGCCTTGGACAAAGCATTGGTTGGAGACATTGAGATCGAGACACGTCTGTCCAAAGAAGGTCTTCTACCATTAGAAGATCCACCGGAGGAGTCTCGAGAAGAACGACGACGTTGGGAAGTGTAGTAATGATTTGGTAATGCGATTGCACCCGCACCAGTACCAGCATGGGCTAACTCATCGGCGAGTGCGTTCACTTCAACGGCAGTTTTCTCAACAACAACATACTCTTTCTCGACCATCATGTCTGAATGACCACCACCGACAGGAGATTGGAATCTGAAGTGGGGTCTGGTGTTGGTTTGGGAGCCACCACGCTGTTGATTCTTCAAGGAGACGACTTGATCCACTCCAATAGGTTGAATATCACGATGAGAAATCTGTTTGATCATTGTTGTAGATGTTGGAGGTTGCACAAGAGGTGGTGGACTTTGTTTGGCCGACTGTCTGACCTGGGAGTTGCTGCCAGTACCAGATCTCAAAGCTTCGATGTCGTTGGTGTCGTCACTTGTCAGAGAGTCTTTCTTGATGTACTCTGAGATGAACAAATTCTCGTTGACTTGCGAAGGCTCCAACTTGACCTCTTTGTTCACACCTTCAACCAGTGATGTCAAATCGTAATTCACGATGGGATTCTGGAAGAACTCTGCAAATCCCATTCTCTCTGCTGGTTCAAACTTCAACAACGAACAAATGAGTCTCTTAATTTCTGGATCGATGAGATCAGAGACCGCGCTGGGGAAATGAATCTTATCTTTCGCTTTTTTGATCTTGTTGAACAACTCCATATGATTCTGGGCCCTGAAAGGTGGTTTACCAACAGACATCTCGAAAAGGACAGCACCAACAGACCACAGGTCGGCCTTTGCAGTGTACTTTTGGTAGTTCAAGATCTCTGGAGCCATGTACAACGGTGAGCCACACAACGTCTCAGCTAGAGAGGCATTTGGTAAAAATCTTGCAAACCCAAAATCAGCAATACGGAGTATAGGCAGATCCGGCAACCCAACAAATCCCTTCTCTTCAAAGATGGCACTATCAAACACTGGTGGACTGAGTAACAGATTTTGAGGTTTAATGTCACGGTGGACCAAGTTTTTCTCTCTCAAGAATTCAAGTGCAGAGGAGAGTTGCTTCAAGTAGTTGAGTACAAGCACCTTGTGTAGACCATTTGAGTTTGCCGGCGATGGATATTTGTTGAAGAGTGTTTTCACCAGCGGATGCTTTTGTATTAGATCATCTTTCTTTTTGATGAAGTAGGATAAGTCACCGAGTGAACAGTACTCCATGATAAGATGGAAGTGGGTGTCAGTCTGTTGGTAATCGAGTAACTCAACAATGTGTGGGTGTTTCAAATCCTTCAAAATGGATATCTCAATCTCCAAGTTCTCCAAAAGTTTCTTGTTCTTCAACAATGATCTCACCACAGACTTCACTGCAACGGGGGTATGTGTTTCCAAGTTGACTCCCTTGTAGACGTTGGCGAAACTTCCTCTTCCAATCTCCAACCCAATCTTGTAGTTACCCACGATCTTGACATCTCTGTCACGTGTGGGTTGTAACGACGTCGGTGCCATGTTTTATGGATGTGTGTGTGGTGTGGAGAAGCGGAGTGAAAGGGGGCACAGGGATGTGAGTCAGTTGCGATAACGAATGGAAAACGAGCGGGCGGTTGTGTATGAAAGTGAAGACCGTTCCAGTGTATCACAGTGATATCACACCTATCTCGTGTAGGAATGAGCAGGTGAAACTTGAAAGCGAAGTGTTGATGGAAAGGGGGAAACGTGTGTTATCAAGGGTACCGGGTTGCGATACCTGGCGTGTTAGTCGGCTAGGCGGGTATGCGGTGATTTTGACTGGGTGGGTGTGTATGAGGATGGATAGCAAACAGATAATAGATGTTCGACTATTTGTGGTCACTCTCTGTGTAGATGAGAGTAGTGAGAAGCCTTGCCGCTGTAGGGTGGGCCCTGTGGTGGCGTCACAAGTTCCGAGATGGCGGGATGGCAACTAAACGCGTTCCCTCAGAGAGAAGCGCTGAGATGGGTCAGAATGTTGAATGTGGAATGGGGAATGACGAGTCTTGATTTCAACGATTTGTTGTGTTCCTTAATGACAGAAGACCCCGTAAGTGCGTTGAGATTGTTTGAGCGGGGTGGTTGTAGCGCTTTGTTGTTCTGTGCAGTGTAAAAGGAAAGAAGGCGATGACTGGGTCCCAAAGGCCTGAAAGCCGGTTGATAAGCACAGTGGCGCGGTGTGTCACACGAGTTCGCGATCAGCAATCCAGGCAGGGTAATGATGCAATGGCATGTGCCGCTAAACGCTGAAACAGTCTGTAAATTGACGTGAAGACAATGGTCAGAGGGTGTTTAAACTGGTAGTAATAGTACTATTTAGTTATAACTAACATTGGAACCACACATGATTTAGATCGAAGTAGCACAGGGCGATTGTTTGTACCTATTGTGAGACCTCAGACATCTAGATTGAATCGGTAAGGACCACATCAATGACACATTCGAGCTACGCGATGAGTTAACCTGGATTCCATGCGCTGTTTCATGTCATACCGGGATCCTCATGATCCTGGAAGTCAGCTACACGTTGTTGGTTCTAGCCTGTGTCAGTGATTGATGGGAACGTCTGGTATATCACTGAAAACTATGTTATAGGGCTCTAAGAGTCTGCCTATGGTGTTCTCGGTCAGGTCTCAGTTCCCTGACGTCATATGTTGTACTACTGTCTTCCAAAATGTAGCAGAATAATGACCAAAATAGGCGCGTTTGAGCCTTGAATTAAATCATCTCATCCATCATAGTATGCTTCTCTCTATAGCACACATTCGTAGCTGTTGATTGATCACGCTATCAAGTGAACTTGATACATCTCGTACGGCAGATGCTGTAGATAAGTAGGTCGGAAATAGCACTGCGATAAGTTCCTGCACGTGCTACTGAGGTCGGAATTGATAAGCCCCAATACCCCGATCACGGTTGTCACAGTGACAGGGACAGGTTGAAAATGTTGGGCGATGACATCTCCATAATTATGATGATATTTAAGTACCTTAAAGTTGAACGACCAAACCTGAAGCATATCTAGACACACTCGTCCTGAACAAACCAAAATGAACCCTTCTACTGTCATTTCTACATCTCATCTACCCTATTTAGGCATCTCCACTGTTCCCGTGTGCCCCCGACCGCTCAAAACTGGAGATTGTTGGGCATCAAATTCTCAACCCTTGGAGGGGTAAAGATCAGAGAGGGGAATCAGGTCCCGACTAAAGTTTAGTGTGATGAGGTGATAGTTCTTGGTGCGAGAGGAGGAGAGCTGTGTATAAGTAACTAGTCATCTTACGATTTCAATGGATATTTCTTTTCCTCTTTCTTTTACTTCTCCAAGGCCCTTCAACTGTAGAGCCAATCAGGCCCCTAACAGACATGCTGACTCGCTCACATGCTGGGGGAAGTCAGCTGCAGCTTCTTTTTTCCCCTGTGCCTTGTTCCATGTGGTAAAATATTTTGGTGTGCGATCTTCACACTTCCGTATACAACAACTACCAGTACTGGTTACCTTCGATTCATACTATCACCCACTCACACACGATGAGCATCGAAACCATCACTACTGGCACAGACCAGGGCAACAACCAGTCTGGTGAGCTCAGAGCCACGAAGATCTCAGGAAACGTCGCTACTCTGGCCCCAGTCCAGAAGACCGCTATCGACACGTTTGGTAACACTTTCAGAGTGCCAGACTACACCATCAAGGACATCCTCAGTGCCATCCCTAAGCACTGTTATGAGAGAAGACTTTTGCAATCTTTGGGTTACGTTGCCAGAGACATCACCGCCATGGTCATCATCGGTAACATCGGCTGGAGACTCATCCCCCTTGTTGACAACCAAGCTGTGAGATTCGTGTTGTGGGGTATTCACTCCTATTTGATTGGGTTGTTTGCCTTTGGATTGTGGATTTTGGCCCACGAGTGTGGTCACGGTGCCTTCTCCGATTACACATGGGTTAATGACTTTGTTGGTTGGGTGTTGCACTCCTACTTGCTCGTCCCATACTTCTCCTGGAAGTTCTCCCATGCTAAGCACCACAAGGCCACAGGCCATTTGACCAGAGACATGGTGTTTGTTCCATACACCAAGGAGGAGTATGTCCACAGTAAGGGCCACTCCAAGCTTGCAGAGATTACAGAGGAGACACCAATCGTCACTTTCACCAAGCTCATCTTCCAACAAATTGGTGGTTTGCACTTGTACCTCGCCACTAACGCCACTGGTCAACCACACCCAGAGCACTGGTGGTTCGCCAGATCCCACTTCAACCCAACTTCTCCGATCTTTGACTCCAAGGACTACTGGTACATCATCCTTTCCGATATCGGTATGATCGCCACTTTCACCGCCGTGCACTTCTGGAGCAAATGGTTTGGTGGTTTCAACTGTTTCATCAACTGGTTTGTTCCATTCATGTGGGTCAACCACTGGCTGGTCATGATCACTTTCCTCCAACATACTGACCCAACCATGCCACACTACGAGTCCGAAGAGTGGACTTTCGCTAAAGGTGCCGCTGCCACCATTGACAGAAACTTTGGCTTTGTTGGTCAACACATCTTCCACGACATTATTGAGACTCACGTCTTACACCACTATGTCTCCAGAATCCCATTCTACAATGCCCGTGAGGCCACTGAGGCTATCAAGAAGGTGATGGGTGAGCACTACCGTTATGACGATGAAAACATGTGGTTGTCCCTCTGGAAGGTGTTCAGATCCTGTCAGTTTGTTGATGGTGACAACGGTGTGTTGATGTACAGAAACGTCAACGGTATTGGTATCAAGCCTGAGGAGTTGAAGTGATGTGGGGTATATATATTAGGTTCTGAGAGAGGTTCCTTCTTGATATTCACATCTGCATACGAATTGTTGGATCGTTGTTCTTCGGTTTCTCTTCCTTCATTTTTATGTTTTATTGTTTCTATGTTCAGTTGCCGGTTCTTGTTCAGTTGTTTCGTTGTTTCGTTCTTCAGGGTTATATCAAGAGTTATATCGAAACGTTAGATTGTTCTTTATGTGCATACCACGGGGAGTAGTGATATCTGATGATCTCGTATATGAGTGGGATTGTCTGGGCTGATCTGTGAGAGCTCAGAGCTGCCTACAAGCTGATAAAGTATTATTTCGTAGAGAGATGGAATGTTGGACCTTCATGTACCGAGTGAGAAGGGGGACGGAGACCAAACTCACAGCTAATATCCTTGCCAGCAGCCAGCTATGACTAGACTATGGCCCATATGACTCCTTGGAAAGCAGGTAAGCATGATGATTGCATGATCTGATCTTTGTGCTTCGCATGTGACTAGAGGTCGGAGTAACTGAGGAAAAACGTTTTGTCTTATAACGTCCTCAAATGAATCAAACTTTTCCCAGCTTCAGCCCGACCAGCTTGTGGATTTTCTACACTCCCCTCTCCCCTGGATCCATCGCCTTCTGGGTAATATGCCGCCATAGACCTACTCAACGTAGTGCCTGGCTTTCAGCCTTCAGGACTTTAAGAACGACAGATAGCTAAGATTTAAGTATACCGCAAAGGCCAATCTACAGATGAAACAGATGACTCGTTTCATTCCAGTCTTTGTTGGAAGTTATAGTAAGTGCGAACTGCGAAAGGTTGAACTTTGAAGCACACATAGCGGTCGGCTTAGCCGTATCTGCGATTCAGCTCATGCGCGTTCCCGTTTCCGGGTTTGTCCTGTATGTCTCTTTCAGCTTTGTCTCTGGACCGTTGAACTACTGAGTTGTCCTGACTTCTGAGTGGCTACATCTTTCGAGCGCATTGTATGAGACAAACTTCAAAGAGGTGAAGATCGAAGAGGGTTTTCACTGTTATGACGAAAACTCCATTCTCAATAGTGACACAACTGTCAATCCAGCTGATCCTCCAGCGTAACCAGTGCTACAACGTGTTGCTTCCCACCCCAAACAAGCAAAATCCGACGCACCTCTCTGTGCTAAGCTGTTGTCCCCCACCGATCCCGGCCCGCTATTCGCACATTTTCCTCTTCCAACATTCCAGTCGAGCCACGCCTTTATCTTCAACAAACCGGAGCATTCTGGGCGCTCTCAGACATAAGCCGGAAGGCTCCACAGTACAGATATGCACATCCCCGACGAAAACACGAGCTAACAAAAATTTTTCGTTCTTTGATCATCGATGTTCAATTTTTCTAAGTAATTTTTTAGCAGTTATATAGCTGATTGCGAGCTTCTTATCTCCTCTCCCTGCTTTCTCACAATCTCCCTCGTTGTTTCTGCATTAGTATAAAGACCACGGGCAGGCCCGCATCTCGTCTCTGCAACTTCCTCGATTAACCCGGAATCTACAAGCCGAACCCGGAAGGCCCCAAAGCTTATCTTGAGTACGCCCTACAGTTTGAGAAGTAGAAGAACATTCAGGCTTCCCAGTTCCCACCACCACCACTACCACTACAAGGAAGAAGCTCAGCGACACAGAGAAGTTGCGGATGACCTCCTACATCCCCTTTGAAAAAGAGCCCCGAGTGCTCACTCTCAAGGTGGAAAAGCAGCGTCATGTATACAGCGCTCTTGTTTGGGTAAGTTTGTCTATCAACCGTTAGCGTGCCGGACCTATATACTAACTCATCCACCATCAGCCCATCGACGAAGACCAAGTGCTAAAAGGTCGTGTCATCATCTTGCAAAATCCAGGAGAGGACAGTTTCATGTACAGACGCACCATCGACGTGCTTGCCTCTTACGGTTACGAGACGTTCTACTACACCAGCTGGCTGGAGAAGTACGACGACGAAGATGAAATCACCAAGGAGATCAACCGTCTCGTGAGAATGTGCATTGACGACATGGACGAACAAGTCGGGAGAGACAAGACGTGTGTACACCTGCTGGGTAGCCGATACACCGGTGCACAGGCTCTGCTCTATGGTATCAACGGTGCGTACAGATACAGATTGAGTACCATCATGACCTTCAACCCACTGGTGGAGGCCAGTCCATTGCTTGCTGGTAAGGCTTTGGGCATTGGTCTTTCGCTGAGAGTGAAGATGAAACCAAAAGCATGGGCAGACTTCCACATCAACCCAGAGTTCTACACAGGCGATCAAGAGTGGGTTGAGTACATCAGAAAGAAAGAGGCACAAAGATCCAATCAGTCCTGGTACACGAACATGCAGCTCAAGCACATGCAGACTTTGAATCAGAGTCTCACAAACAAGTCCTTGACTAGAAGGTTGGACCTGAAGAAATTACTGATTGTATGTTCCCAACAGGACCCGTTGTCCAAGATTTCAGCCACACGTCACTTTGTCAACAACACCAAGGCAGAGTCTGTGTTCTTCACTGAGTATGATCATGGAATGGCCAATCTCTTTATCGAACGGGAAAGAATCTATTAGAGGTTGATCACCGACATCATCATGTGGTTGGATGAGAATAGCAACTGATTTTACATTCTATAGACAGGCACCCTTTTTATTAATGCTTCTATTTCTCCAATGCTTCCAATGTAAGATCGACTGCCTCCCAGCAGATCAAGTACATGTTATCACTGTGTACTTTGATCTGTTTTCTCTTCACCCAAACAACCCTGTCTTTACCGTCGTTCACCAGCGCTTGTAGTCTCTTCTTCAACGTCTCCTAGAAGATGTACACTTCCTCCACCTCTTTCAACCCCAAAAAGTGCAAAATCTGCTCCCATGTGTGTATCATCACCTCCAACCAGTGTTCATCCTCATCTTGGAACTCGATTCGTATGCAACTCAACAGAACACGTCCATTCGTTGCGGGTTTCACTGCAAGTTGTCCATTGGCGTTATCAATGTGTGTGATCTTGGCGTTGATGGGGTATACGACGTCTTCGAAGTCCTCTATCATGTTCAAAACACGGATCCTTTTGGTGTGTGCACCATTGGGGAGTACTATGATGGGGCATTGAGTACCTTCTTCAGGCTCCACAGATGAAGAGACTGGTGGTGATGTGGATAGTCGACGACGTTTGTATTTCGGTACTGGTGTACACGGTTCACTCTTTAGGTAGTCCACTCTTCTCATGGGCGAGGACTGTGCGATGTCAAATGTAGTGTCAGATGAAGCAGGTATGTTGTGTGTGGCAGTAGCGTTAACGTGGATAGGAGCAGTGGTTGCTGTGGTGGCAGCGGGAACAGGACATGGGTTTCTATGAGCAGCAGGATGAGTCCCATCGAGATACTGTTTCAATATATTGTAAGGGACAGATCGTTCATAGTATCGTTGATTTCTGACAAGGAACTCTTGTGGGATAGTACTCAGTATCTTCGACATCATCGGTTCCTGTGCAAACCGGTTAGGCAACATCCCATAGTCAAGAAGTTCCAACCCGGATTCAGGATCACCACTGGATATCACAGGGTCCAACACTCCGTCATACATCTTCACGCGACACTTCACTTTCACAAACAACGACTTATCCGAGTGATTGAAATACCTCGTGTCCATTCCACGCCAATTACGTGTCCTGCTGAGATCATTGATAAAGATGTCCCATGGCCGTTGGAACACAGTAATTCTCAGAAGCTTGTCCGGTGAAATTTCTTCACCGCCTTTGATGAATGACACATTGACAGAGTGTCTATTGGCAAACATCGGGTTTGAAGTCGTGTCATAAACCTGGATCTGAATACGGTTGTTCCCAAAGGGCTTCCCTGTGACGATCAATGCGGTGAATGTGGCATAGTACTCTTCCTTCGGTAATAGTGTTGGGTTGGGCAGCTCCGAAAGCTTGTTGAACTGTCTGTACTTGTTAATGGAGGTCATTGCTAGTGGGGCATCTGTGTTTCTTGTGTGTCTGATTAGTGTGATTGTCTATATCTTTATGACTTTCCAGCGTTGATGGTATCTCTCTTTACGCGTTTGGTCTTCCACGCGATGAGCTCAGGGTTGTGGCAGATGCCGGGTCAGTAGTAACTACGACAACGGCATACATAGTGGAGTCTAGAGGGGTATATACTTCTAAATTAATCAACTATACAAGCTGTTAAGTGCTCTTTTCAAATAAAAAGAGTGCCGTTGAGCTGAATGTCCAACACTGACTTACCAACGTAGATGTTGTAATCACCTCCTTTCAACTTCCACTGCTGAGCTTCAACGTCCCAAGACGAGAGATCACGACGAGTCAAATCGAACTGGAACTTGGAAGACTTACCGGGAGCAATGGTCTGTTTCTCAAAGCCACGAAGCTGCTTGGCTGGTCCACCTGGGATCTCCACGTACAACTGTGCGACTTCAGCGGCTTCATACTCACCAACGTTGGCTATGGTGCAGGAAACAGAGGCGATGACGTCCCACAAGGAGGCAACACCACCTTCCACAATCACATCTGCGTTTGGTGGGTACTCATCAGTGTTTGCTCCAGCGTGGATGGTGGTCTCCAGGTCATAGTAGGAGAAGTTGGTGTAAGTGAGGCCGAAACCGAAGGCGAATCTTGGCTCGATGTCGTTCTTGATGAAGTGCTTGTAGTCGATGTACACTCCCTCAGTGGTGTTATCCTGTGGGTAGTATGGGGCATCGTCCTGTGGCATCACAGGTGTCAACAAAGAACCGTAATCAGACTCGTTCTTGGCCACGGTGTATGGCAAACGGCCAGATGGGGACTGGTTACCGAACATGATCTCCACCAAAGCACTACCGGAGTCCTGGCCTGGCAAGTGTGCAAAGATCACAGCAGTGATGTTCTCATGCTCGATCCATCTGTCAACCAGTCTCACACCGGCGTTGTGGGCGACAACCATGGTGTTGTTACACTGGGAGGCAACATTGAGGATCAGCTGGTCAGAGTACTCATCAGCGAGAGAAGGTCTGTCCCAACCTTCGGCGCCCTGTTCATTGACAAACACGATACAGGCATCGGAATACTGTACGTTAGGTTTTGGACTCAAAGTGTCGTGGAGTAAAGTGAATCCTCTAGCACGTGCCTCTCTGCTGAAGGCGTCCAGTGGGGCATCGACGTAAGGTGGGGTGTTGGCGCCAGAACCGGATCCACCAATCAAAGTACCGTTGAGGGCAACACCAGGTCCATAAGTGTGAGGGTCAGCCTCGGAGAAGAACATGAGTCCCAAGATGGTGTTGTTGACAGCTGTCCCGTTTGGCCAAGTGAGAGCATTAGGAACTCTCAAATCAGTAGCGGTGTCGATTGGACCAGCAGCTGCGTCATAACCGAAGATGGAAAGGACGTTCAAGTTCTTCAAAGGCAAGGCGTTGTTGGTGTTCTTCACAAGGACGTGTCCCTCCACAGCACCTTGGAAGATGACGTAGTTGGCAGCTGGGTCTCTGGCGTTGACGAACTCGTGTGGCTCAGCAAGATCCAATGGAAGGCCCTGGCCGAAAGCGTCTTCGTTGGAGTACTGGTAGTAGGCAGCAAGAATACGAACAGCCATGTCGTCCAATCTGTCCTGGGAAAGAGTACCGTTAGCAACAGCCTCCTCGAGCTTGCCATCGCCCCAGTACTCGGAGCTAGGCATGGCCATATCAAGACCACCGAACGCTGAGGCCACACCGGTACGTTGAGCACCCCAGTCACTCATAGTGAAACCTTGGAAGCCCAACTCGGTGTTGAGCAACCCGTTGATGAGCTTGGAATTCTGGGTGGAATAGGAGTTGTTGACCTTGTTCTCCGCAATCATCACGGAACCTGGACGAGCACGAATGGCATCCTGGAAAGGCCACAGGTACAACTCGTGCATGACCTGGTCGTTGATATTGATGTTGATGGAGTTGTTGTAACCTTCCATGGTGATTCTCATCTGTTCCTGTTCGTTACCAATAAAGTGCTTCACACAAGTAGACACACTCTCCTGTGCAGCTTCGATAGTTTCAAACACCAACTGGCCAGCCAAGTATGGATCGTTGGAGAACCCTTCCCAAGCACGACCAGAACGGGCAATCTTGCCGATTGGACCAACCACTGGACCAAGCATCACATTCACACCCTTTGCGGCAAACTCCTTACCCATGTAGTAGGCTCTAGCACGGGCCAACTCTCTGTTCCAAGAAGCACCAACATGGACACCAGATGCATATGCATTCACCATATCGGTACCACGCACACCGTTCCCAGCGTCTTGCAAACACAAACCAGGGAATCCCAATCGAGGAACACTTCCAGAGAGACCGTTACAACCGTTGATGGTATTGGTGTATCCATATGTGAGGTTGGCCTTCTCCTCATTGGTCATCTGCGAGACCATCGCCCATGCCTTGACGTATGCATCTGCCCATGGAGCGGTTCCGTTACCGACCAATGGAGGTGCCACTGGTTCGTATCTGTTGTAGGACCAGAAGAGTTCGAGTTGTTGGGCCTCTTCCTCCGAGATCTCGGCGTTGATGGTAGTGGCCGAGACGAAGAGTGTTGCCAAGATGAGCTTCAATAAGTCCAACATGCTGTGTCCTGTCAAAATCTGAGATATTTCTTGGGTCTTGTTGATTAGATAGTCCCGTGTGGAGTGATAGATGGAGGTCATTGGAGTGTCCTTTTATACCTCTCTTCTCGAGATCTTCCAGAGTCAATTGGGTCACCCGATGTTTCTCGAGTCTCGGTGTTCGTTGCAATGCTCGCTAATTTGCACAGACGATTTGCGGTTTACACTGTAAAGTCTCGACTCTCGAGGCAATTGGTCGACTCGAGGTGACGTTTGTTCGACTTTTGGTGGAAATTGGGATACACCGGGGTACGTCTAAGCCGGGGAAGCCGCATAAAACCCCGCGCTCTCCGCTTATTTACCCGCAATAGAAAGGGGTACGAAGATCGACCGGTGTCATGGTACTCATGTGATGGAACACAGCGAACGTAGAGGGTGTTGATGGACATCAATTAGGCTATTGGAGTTATGAGCAAGCTTAGAATAGTCTATCTAACATCTAGCTCGAATTACAGTGGAACAGTCGTTGGAAGGGGAACTGCTGATACAAATGTTATCCCAGATGTTGGCGGTGCCATTCAGAGCCTCTGCTACCCTACAAGACTAGAATACCTAATCATGACAAAAAACGATCTGCTGATTCTCCGTTCGAAATCGATTATCGACTCTACTCTACACTCTACAAATGCTGAGATGCTCAGCTACCCCTAACGTCATTCGGGAAAAGGACTTCTCCTATTCCAGTAATTACAGCTCCTCATAGGCTATTCTCCACCCATCTCCGTCAGCTCGCATGATCGAACGAGTTCGCGCGCCGTACTCTCTTCCCTGTGCTGCCCCGTACCAATCTGATGATTAACCCGAAGCCGGCGACGATCCGGGGAGTACTAGACGTTTGATGGACAGATGACTATCGGAGCTTCTATTGGATTCTAGTTCAAGTCATCAATCAATCAATCAAAATCACACAGAACTGTAATATCAACGAAGATGCAACACATCACACGAGTAACAACACTACGACGGATGTCACATCTCGCCTGTAAATCTACAAAATCAGTCAGAATACCTCCGCAACGCCCAGTCTTGCTCTTCTCTTCGCCTCCCTCTTTCCACACAAACAATGACTTACACACTCAACGAAAAGCCAATCTGGGATCAATGGTGGATTATCTGAGAATTATTGTACCCGAAGCACTACACTTGGTTCCCGATACAGATAGATTGGACAAAGACATCATACTAAGAGTCTCCCCAGATGTTTCACCAAACGTACCCATGATTAAAGGCTCAGTGAGTTACATCACCACACTGAAAGCTACACAGTTGATCTTCACAAGTTTCATATTGGGCCAACATGTGAAATTGCACATCACAGACTTGAAAATTGATTAGGATGGTCATACGATGTATGGGCTGTACAAAGGCGCAACGAAGATCATTGTGAAGTGGTCCACATGTGACGATGAGTGTGAACACCTTATGGTACATCATCCAAAGCAGCAGTTACAAAGACCACATAGTGATCATGAGACCCTTGTTGGATGGGACTGGATACTACGGAAGCTTCATGTGGTGGGCCCAGATAGGGGTGCTGATGCTGAAGAGGAACACGTGCATCGCATAATGAGTGGTATCTTCGTCTTCGAACTTAACCAGAACAACGATAAGATCATGGTGCATAACGTTGAGAATGTGGAGATGATTGACAAGAAGGATCTGCTGAACAAGTTTGGAAACAACCTGGCTACGAGTTGACCTCGAATATCTGTACATAGCAATCAGTTTCTTTTTCTTTCATTATACTTACACCAACTCAAGCCTTGGTAGCCTTGACCTTGGCCTCGAGCAACTCCTTGAATCTTGGGTTGACCTTAGCATCCTTGACCAACTCGAGGGATCTGGACCACACATCACCGTTCTGGTAGAACTCGTCTCTCTTAGCAAGGAACTCCTGCTCAGCAGCTCTAACCTTCTCGATGGACTCATCCTTCTTGGTGTTGTATGTCTCGTAGAAAGTGTCCAACTCCTTCTCAGCGGCCTCACGTGTCTCCTTGGCCTTCTTAGTGTCGTTCTCGTCTCTCTGCTGGATCTCCAACTGGTAACGCTCTCTCCATTCCTTCACAGCGTTGGACTCACCTCTTGGTGGGTTGAAAACAGGCTCAGAGAACTCGTCCTCCTCATCTTCAACTGCTGGTGTCTCTGGGACCTGTGGCTCATCGGCAACAGTTGGGAATTGCTCTTCGAATTTCTTAACTTCGTCTTCTTCTTCATCGGCAAGGATCTCGGCGTCTTGTTCCGTGGTGAACTGAGCAGCGTCTTCACCAAGAGCGGCCTTCTCACGAGCAAGAAAGTCGTCTTGCAATTCTGTCTGAGCAACGTCGGATGTCTCAATCTCTGGGAATTTATCAGCCATCTTATGGGTTTGTGGGTGGTGTGTGATTTGGGTTTTATCGGTGATCTGTCTTGTTGAAGAGGTGTGTGTAGTTTGAGTGTGGGAATTCAGCAATTCACTTGAAATTGTGTGTCACGAGAGTATCAAGAGTCGTGAGACTGATTTGCTAGAGTTGATAGATGAACTGCAGACTCAAATCAAATCAATTTTTGATCAATTTAGTAGTAAAGACCCCCCCTCAAATCCTGCTAAACGTTGACACCGTTTTGCAGATTCGGCAAGATACCGGAGAGGGCGGTGGCAGGGCAGGTCAAGTTCGCGAAATTGCGCTGCACGTGATTATCCCGTTTTCGCGAGTGTCTCTGATTACATTCTCATCCCGGTATCACAGGTGATCCAATCTCGATCTTTCTTTCGCGTTTGTTTTTGTTTCCTCACCCTCCTTTTAACGATTAACCGACTATTAATTACCGGGTTTCTGTTTTATAGTCCTCTACAGAAACGAGTTTCAAAGAATGACATCAGAGACAGTAACAGCAATGGAAGAGACCAGAAACGACGCTGAGAGCATCGCCGCCGACACCACAGATGACCAGATTGAGAAGTTGTTGAGGGAAGTCGAAGAGTTGAAGCAGAATAGTCCCGTGAAGATCCCACCAAGACCGGACACTGAAGACTCTGAGAACTCTTCAGCGGACTCCTCTATGATATCACCTCTTGTGAAGACATCACTTTCGAATAAGTCATTGGAACAGACACCGCCAACGGTGTACAAGTCACCATCTTTTACGAACTCTCCACCGCACGACACCACTGAACCCCTATTCATCAAACCTAAAGCTAAATAGACAGAGACAACAGAGAGCTCAGAGACGGCAACGACAACAACTACAAATACAACAACACCGACTACAACCATCCCAAAGTCTGTATCAACTGCTCTTTTCTCAAGTGCATTGAAAGTGACGCGTGTACGTGATAAGGCAAGCGCACCAAAGTATATCGGGAAACACGTTGTTGACGAGGCAGCTGCAGAGAAGATTGCCCAGTTGGAACACCAAGATCAAGCTCTGTCCAATAAGATCCGTAAAGTGAAAAGAGAGATTGACTATCTAAACAACCTGATTGACACCGCAAGTGTATCGAGCAATCTTGCAGAATTGAGAAAGTTGAAGTTGGCCATTGGACGACTAGAGGAGTATCTGGATCAGTAGCAGAAAGAGAAGTATGAGATTGGTATTCAACTCACAAGGGCTGTGAGAAAGAGAGTGGATAGTGGAGAGTCTGGTAAGTTTTGGTCCAAGGCTGATTGATGAGCTTGGGGCTCCTCTCTATTTCGTGGTAGGGGTAGCAATCTGCGCCTGACTACCACACTGTACTACTGTTGTACTATATCTGTACTATTATTATGTTATATATACGGTCAATGAACACTATGAATGGGTTTTATATGGATGTTGTAGTGGACAATTGAAGGTGAAGTGAGATGGAGTTCGTCTTTTTTTTTTTATTTTTTTTTCTGGAAGACCGTGGAAAACTTCGAGAGCTCCATCGGTGAGTAAAGCTGGAGATGTTGAGAGAGTTGTATATGATGATGAGCTGTGAAGCCTAATACCCTTGATTTATCACCAGAATTGCATCAAACACCATACTCATACCAACTTATCACACACACATTTGTACATAAACCATTACAGACTTCCAACACAATGGTGAGAACAATAGGGACCATCAGCTCCGTGATGATGAGATCGCCACTGACCAAGAGGGCCTTCTCCACAGTGCACAAGACCCGTCTATACAGACATACCACTTCAAGGATCACTAGACCATTCACAAGACCATTCCATGCATCGAGTGTGACGCGTATCGAGGACCCATACAAAGCACTGGGAGTTGACAGATCCGCATCAGCCGGAGAGATCAAGAAGGCCTACTACAAACTTGCAAAGAAGTACCACCCTGATATCAACAAAGAAGAAGGTGCAGAGAAGAAGTTCCACGACATCCAGGCCGCGTATGAGATCTTGAGTGATGCGGAGAAGAAGCAGCAGTATGACCAGTTCGGTTCTTCTGCGTTTGATGCTAATGGAAACATGGGAGGTGGTAACCCATTTGCTGGAGGAAACCCATTCGGCCAAGGATCACCTTTTGGTGCAGGATTTGGCAATATCAATTTCGAGGATCTGTTCGGCAGTGCGTTCGGTGGTGCTGCTCGTGGTGGGAGACAGAGAGGAGGTTCTGCATTTGTCCAAGAAGTACGTGGAGATAACGTGGAGGTGTTGAAACATATCACTTTTAAAGAGGCACTGTTCGGTGTGAAGGACACCAAGATCGGATATGACGTTTGGGACACATGTGGGACTTGTAATGCGTCTGGTTTGAAGCCAGGTGCTAAGAAGTCTACTTGTTCAACATGTGGAGGTACTGGTGCCACTAACCACTACTTGCAAGGAGGATTTCAGATGTCCTCTCACTGTATGAACTGTGGTGGATCCGGTGTCACTATCAGCAGAGAAGATGCCTGTCGTACATGTCATGGAGAAGGTGTCGTTACCAAGACCAAGGACACTGTGATTGACTTGCCACCTGGTTTGGTTGACGGTATTAAGTTCCGTGTAGGAGGAGAAGGTGACGCACCACGTGCCACTTCGGGTCCAAATGTCAGACTCTATAAAGGTGACTTAATTGTTCGTCTTGCTGTGAAGCCAGACCCACGTTTCAGACTCGAAGGTTACAACTTGATCTACAACGCTGAGATTCCATACACCACAGCTGCACTTGGAGGTGTGGTGGAGGTGCCTACTGTGGACGGTCCATCTGTGAGACTGAAAGTGCCTTCCGGAACAGAGAGCAGCTCCTCGGTGTCCATCTCAGACAGAGGTTTCCCAATCAAAAACAACATCAACAACCGTGGTAACCTCGTTGTGAACTTCAGAGTGAAGGTGCCAAAGCCAACTACACCAGCACAGAAGGCCCTCTTGGAAGCGTTGGCCGACCAGCTGGGTGACCAGACTGCTAAGAGAACTGAGGAGTGGAGACCAAAGCCACAGGATAAGGACTCTTCATCATCACACGCTGTGGAAGACGATACCAATGCTCCACATCACAACAAGTTTATCGACTTCTTGAAGGGTGCTGCCGACAAGTTTTTGAAGAAGGACGACAAATGAATTCATATGTAAATAATTTGGAGGACGATCATACACGTTGTACATATATTCTAGTCTGTATGTATTGATTTGGTCTATAGTCTCCCCAGAAGAATGCCCAGCTGCTTACAAGTTATGTGTCAATTGCGTTAAAAATAGGCATAAAGTTGACGCGTTCCTGCGAAATTGGCACATAAATCGCGCCTCAAAATTAGTCCCCAGATCAAACTGCCCGAAAACCCTGGAAGGTTTCGCAAATTTCCGTATCGGGAACGAAACCAAAACAAAAAGGCTAAAACTAGTAGTAGATCGGAATAGAAATGGGTGGAGTGTTCCATCAAGTTTCCGGAGTTTCATCAAGGTGCAACACGAGTCACCTGTTTAAACTTTGGATGGATCATTTTCTTCGTTTCAGTACGACAAGTTGGCACTATTGGGTACTTAGGACATCCTCACTAGTCACCTTCGTTCCAGTCCTCAGGCTCAGACCCCTTACTAGTCCCCCAGTTAACCCCCACAGTACTCCACCCACATTCGTTCCTGTTACACCACACGTAACAGCTGTCATCTGCATACTCCACACATTTCCCAATCACACATGGATCTTGACGAGTTCGAAGACGTCGACATCAACAGTGTCGTTGTTACACACCAGAATGACGTTAAATCGCTGAGGAAACAGACCAACAATTTTGGACTCAGACCTGGAACCGCATCTCGTGATCCCTTCATGAACGTTGGTAAGGGTATAAGCTCACCAACACATTTCCAGATCAAAAGACCTTCAACCAGTGGGAACACTACCGATAACACCCCTCCACCTGTGCCCTTGAAAGACCCACAGTACACCCCAAAGAAGTCCCCACAGAAGATCGTTACTGGGTCACCCATCGACAAGATGAGACTGTCACCTTCCAAGAGACTCAAACTACTACGTGAACGTAAAGAAGAGCCGTTAGACATTTCACAATTGGACAACTCTGATGATGAACTGGAAGACTCGACTATCATCTTTGACGTTCCAATGTCCCAATCTCTTGTGGCACAGAGCAACAAACTGCAACACAAGCTGATGAGCATTGCATCTGATTCTACACGTGAATCTTCACTTATGAGTTATGATCACACTTCTCAAATGTCCAGTGATACCAACTCAGACTTGGAATTTGACACCATTTTACAAAAAGACGCCATGAGACTCACGTACGAGTACACACAGAGCAAGTCCTTACTAGCAGCCCAGGAGAGTGAATGGAGATGCCACGTGCTGAACCATTTGGAGAAACCCCACGGCATCGAACAACCTGGCACACCAGTGAGTGGAGTGAAGCAGAAGCATCTGAGTAATACGAGACCCTCACATCTCCCTCCAAAGGACAGAGCAGAGTCACTCAAGCACTCCCGCGAGTTGGAAGAGATGAGACAGAGAGCACTACGTGAGGAGCACAGATTGGAGCAGGAAAGAGTGAAGATACTTGAGAAACGAGACCGTGTTCGTTCTAAAGACCTTCGTACATGGGAGAATGAGGTGCTGCCAAAGTTTGAGCAGATGGTGCAGAAGGCATCCACAAGAGAGTTGTGGTGGAGAGGCGTTCCTTCAAAGCTGCGTAAACGTGTATGGCTCAAACTGCTAAAGGATTCCAAGATCTCCCCACAGACGATACAAACTCTGAAATCATCAGCCAGTCTTCTCCTCAGGGCAAACGCTCCAATTGTGAAGAAGTTCCAAAATGAAACCACAACTTGCTTCCCGGACCTGAACGTTTTCCAGCAAGGTGGTGAGTATCACCACGATCTGCTTACTGTGCTTCTGATGTACTCCAAACACACCACGATCCAGGACACCTCTCTCGTTCCAATCGCATCTGTGTTTCTATACAACATCCACACCATCGATGAGACATTCGTGGCGCTTTGTTCCCTGTTGGATCGACCATTGTTGAAGCTGTGCTACACTGGTACTTCTAAACAACTGGATGAAGAGTCACAGTCATTCATACGCACATTCTCCAAAAAGAACACCAGATTGAGCTCGCATTTACACGGATATCTCAAGATGCAACCTTCATCTTACCTGAAACCTCTTTTCAAGACTCTGTTTGCCAATGTGTTCTCGATGGATGTTGTGTCGTCCATCATGGATGTTTACCTGTTCGAAGGCGATGTGTTCCTGTGGAGATGCGTGCTAGCTCTCTTCGACAAGCTCGGATACCGACTCTATGGAAACACACAGGAGGTTCTCGATATCATTGGTGAAAGTGCCCTGGTGAAATTGAATGGACGTGCTAACACAAACAGTCCGTTATGGTGGAAGTACCTTGATGTCGGTGAAGGCGTGGAGTTCTTGGAAGACGTGAGAAAGGCACTCAAAAAAGACTGATAACTGTACTACTATAATGCCCCATCTTCCCGTTGTGTTATATTACAGCTGTATGTAGGTGTGCTTTTTCGTAGATCACTGCTGTGCCTCAGTCAATGCCTTGAGCAAACTCTGTGCATCGTCCTCGGTCTTCACTTTGACCATGTACGTCTCAAGTTTACCTTCGGCACTCACAGCTGGCATCTTCACGATTCCCTTACCCATACCCGTGTACTGGAACTGCTTGGCCACTGCAACGTTCAAGATCGGTCTACTCGAACCATCTGCACGTACCAAAACACGGTACTTCCCTGTGGTCTTATGCTTCAACACTTTCAACTCACCAAGGCCCTTGGTAATGTATGGGCCGTTCTTGTCGGTTGGAGCAAAGAGCATGATCTTGGCACGTTTTGTGTATGTAGCGTCTTCTTCCTCCTCTCCTGTCTTCTCCTCAACTTTCTCCTTCAACTCAGCAACTGGCTTGAAGTTCACATCTGGCTCTTCCTCCTGAACCTTATCGTTATCGTCATTAGTAGCCGGAGTGGACTCAGCAGGCTTGGAACCGGACATGTTGAAAGAGAATGTGGATGTTCCAATCGCTGGTGTGGCAGAAGATGCACCTCCAAAGTTGAATGTTGGCTTCGTGGTGTTGCCTCCAAAGCTGAAAGTTGGCTTCTCCGTAGTGGTAGTGGTAGTAGTGGACTGGCCGAAGTTGAATCCAGATGTTGATGCAGTACCAAAGTTGAAGGCAGCCTTAGGCTTCTCTGATGACTCCTCCTGTTTATCCTCCTGCTTCTCCTCTGTTGCCGGTTTGCCAAAGTTGAAAGTGGTAGCAGTACCGAATGAGAAAGCAGGTTTAGCAGGGGCATCTTCTTTCTTGTCATCTGTGCTTTGGGATTGAGTTCCAAATGTAAATGCAGGCTTGGTTGTTGTGGACTCAGAACCATTGGCCTTGGCGAAGTTGAAAATTGCAGTTGGCTTAGCAGTCTCCTCCTCCACCTCCTTGTTGTCGTCTTTCTTCTCTCCGAAACTGATTGGCTTGTTTGGGGTCCATGTGAAGTTGTTGGTAGTGGAGGCACCGAAACCAGTGTTCTTTGGTTGTTCATCCTTCTTCTCTTCCTCTTTATTGTCCTCTTCCTTCTTCTCCTCTGCTGGTTTGCTGAACTTGAACGGATTGTCAAAGTTCTTGGAAGCAGTGCCTGAGAATGTGAAAGTTGGGCCAGTACCAACAGAGGACTTGGTCTTTGTAGCGTCATCAGTCAACTTGAACACAGAGTCTGTAGTAGTTGGTGGCTTGGCTAGTGTGAAAGTAGGACCCTCCACCTTGATAGAGTCATCACTGTCATCATCGGACTCTGAATCCACAGTGATTGTCTCGGTTTGTTGTGGTTGTGATTCTTCCTTCTTCTCCTCCTCTTTCTTCTCTTCCTCCTTAGCAGCTGGCTGACCAAAGCTGAAAGGTGGCTTTGTGACTTGGCCAAAGTTGAAAGATGGCACAGATGGTGCAGCAGGGAGGGCCTTTTGTTCCTTTGGTGGTTCAATGGCTTCCACTGTAGGTTCAGCATCTGGCATCTCCACATCTCTATCAATCTGATCGTAGTAGTCAATGTACTTCTTCAAGATAGGAGTGAAGTTGGAGACTGGGTTGGCCTGTTTCTCCTGTGTGAGTTTAGTGTAGAAAGTCTCGTTCAATGCCTTGATCTTAGATGCCTTCTCAGTGGTCTTGGTGGAGATGAGAGATGACGATGAAGAGCTGTTGCTGTTGTTGACAAAGTTCAACACGGATTGAGCCTTTGAGGTACCCTGTGTGGCAGTAGCTGCTGCACTCTTCAAGAATCCGAATGGGTTGGCCTTTGGCTTTTCCTCTCCCTCTGCAGACTCCTCCTCTTCCCTCTTCTGTGGTGGTTGACCAAAACTGAAAGATGGGGTAGATGTTGTTGAGTCAGCTGGCTTAGCGAAGGATCCGAATCCACCGAATGGGTTGGCCTTAGGAGCCTCGGTAGAGGTCTCAGAAGGTTTGAATCCACCAAATGCAAACCCAGTTGATCCTGTTGTGGATGGAGTTGACGATGGTACAGCTCCTGTCTTGCCTAGTCTGCTTCTTGGTTTCAGGATCTTTCTCTTGGCTAGTATCTCAGCTGGAGCTCTGGATGGCCCGTTTGGAACATCATCTCCGTCGTCTTCAAACTCGTGATAGTTCTCTCTAGTGATTTGCTCACCGGCACCTCTCTTTCCAGACATCGTTTGTGTAGCGTGGAAATTTAGATGAAGTGTGTGTGTTGATTGATGGATGAGGTTGCCAATAGAGAGAAAGGCAGTACAGTGGGTGGTACAATGAGTTATTAGGTGATGCTTCAGGGAATAAATTCACTGAATATACCAACTGCTTTCCAAAGACTTTGAAAATAGGAGACCTCAAAGGTGTTATCGATTGTTGAAAGTGTCACTTTAGAGATGCTGGTTGGTGCTTTTGTTTATTTTTCCCGGTCATCTTCGGACTTGATGACTGATTGATTAGTCAAAAGAGAGGACTTTGGGAGATTATGGGTCAATAAAGCCATTAGAGGATCTTTACTGTGGCTGATTAGTCTATTGTATATGATATCGGTTATTCTGAATAACTATAGGCTTCAATTAGTCCTACTTGGTGGCTCAATTCAACCTGCAACGTCCTTGCTATTGGAATATCGAGGCGTTATGTGGCCCGCGCCTATGAAGTCCAGTCGATAATAGGGCTGTTCATCACACACGTGACTAACACTAGGGTCAATACTCCTAAACTGTGTTGTGCGAACCGCTCTTCATGAAAAATACATGGTGGTGTAGTGATGTTAACAACCCACTCAACTTCTAGAGCCTACAACTTTCGCGAACTCCCCCATACACAGAGGGTTCGCGACCACCCATACCGCCCCCCAGTGTGCGCGAACGAGGGCCTCTCACTGTGTGTCTGGGCGGCAGTTCCTCCCTCGCCGTCTCCCCTCTGTGGATGCTCGTTGTGCGGTAAAAGAACAACTTTTTCACGCTTACTGTTCCATCAACACCGTAACGTTGAAGTGTTAGAGAGTCTCCGTACTACACCAAGGAATCAGTAAAAGTATGTGGAGACGCACTGGATTTGAATGGATATCACTGGAGATTCACAGATGAATGTTGGGAGGCAAAAGTGGTGCCACATAGTAGACCAGAAGATCACAGCAACGACATCACCACCATGAACAAGGACCATCATTCAGTACAAGACACAGTTCAACACAAGGATGGAGCAGCAGAGAGGGACATGCCATCAGAATCATTCGTCAATCGAAAAACTGTCAAGTCATCTCATACGACTATCCATAATGGGTCATCAAATATCGAAATGAAGAGCTTGTCAATGGAAGTGAAGAACTTCAGGTTGATATATCACCAGCACATTCAGAACTCCTAGCATCAGTGATATCCATCAATCAACTCAACTCAATCTATCAAAGAATCGTGTACTAACAATCCAACCTACAGATGCCTCCAAAGGTTCAGCAGTCCAAGGCCGCCAAGGCCGCCGCCGCTATGGCTGGTGGTAAGAAGTCCAAGAAGAAATGGTCCAAGGGTAGAGTTAAAGACAAAGCCCAGCACGCCGTTGTCTTGGACCAGGACAAGTTTGACAGAATCCTCAAGGAGGTTCCAACTTTCAAGTACATCTCCATCTCCACTGTTGTTGACAGACTCAAAGTTGGTGGTTCCATTGCCCGTGTTGCCATCCAGCACTTGGAGAGAGAGGGTACCATCAAGCCAGTTTCCAGACACGCCACTCAGTTGATCTACACCAGAGCTACTGCTTCCGAGTAAGCGTATCAACTATCTGCTATTACACATCTATTGTTAACGGTTTTATGGGTTGGTTGTATGCTTCTTAATGTACACTGAAATAACGAACTATGGGTAGAGTTGTAGATCTAAGCATTAGAATTGCATACGTCCTAGGAGAGATGATTGTCTTGCAAAACCAATCACTGGCTTGATAGACATCAAACTATGCACTACCAGCGTGGATAGACAGAGGTCTTAATAGTTGGTTGTACAACTCAAGACCGATGTATCAGCTTTCTAACGCATCATATTGGACAGGTAATAAGATGACGTTGTATTCTTCCTGTCATCCCATCATCCTACAATTCTGATGTAAAATGTTTCCCTTCTCTTCTCAACTTTCAAGCCCTAGTAAACCAGAAAGGAACTCAAATTTACCCGGCCTTCAGCGCTCTGAAATTTTCGCCGCGACGCACCAAACTTCGTCCAACTACAAAAAACGGTGAGCGCCCACACAACGTACACTTCTGATCTCACCCTCTGTATAAAGCTTGAAATATCAACAAGAGCAGTAACGAGCGGCTAACAGAAAGTGAAAGACGCTTGAAAACGTTTCTTCTACCAAGAAGAACTTACGTCGTTCACAGTTGTGAGCTTCCAGGCGTTTGCAGCTTTTCTGTACTGCTCTCTGCTCGATAGAAGCTTCAAAAGGTATGTCTCATTGAATCTCTTCACACTCAAGTCAACCAAACAAACAAATTTTCATACGAACGTGAAACTGTTTCTAGATGATTAAGAAACTTATTTGGGAATCTCTCTGAGGAAGTATATGCAGGACAAAAATAATTTTAGGAATTCTTCGTTTATGATTTCGAAACAGATCTACAACACAGTTCTTTTGAGTTTGCCTTGTTGTCTGTTTGACTTTTGTTGATGTGATGTTCACGTTCTTGTCCCAAAGAGACTGGACCACTAACAACACCCAATCAGTATGTCTACATTGGTATATCTCATATACCGTCATGAGGATATCTCCCACGATGTGTGTGTTCTTTCTACATTGTATTGATGATATTTCTACACCTTTGTCCCGGTGAGTTCACACATGAGCCATGGATAAAAACATGCATCACCATCTGAACTCTTGAAAACTACCATTGATGGGAGGAATTCTCTATGATGTTGGGAACTTGTTTCCGTGATCCAGTACTAACGTATTTTGGAAGTTGGCTTCTATCTGTTGATCCATATCTACTTCAAGCCCATTGACATCTCTATGAGAAGTAAGTACCAACCTCTTCATCACATTCACAGAGTTGTTCCATGTCTTGTCACCATCTTGTTTCCTGATGATAAACTTAAAATTTCAGTTCTGCTTCTGAACATACAGGAAGATAACCCAAATACCAAAAGCTCAATTATCTGAATCGAACAATTGAAAGATGATGATGTCTGACTGGAAGGACGTCTATGATGATCGCTGAGTGTGGAATCGTTACTAACAGTACACCAACAGGTCTCGACTTCGTATAGATAATAAACTCTTACCTCAACTAATCTCTCGTCGTTTTGTAGTCTACAACCAAACAACGTCCATATAGTACAATAGTTGATGAGGTATTATACATCACTGAGCTGAGTTCTCGGTGTTTCTCTGAGCGTTTTGGATGAGCTACTCTCTTGGATCCAATGTGTGCTGCTCCTTAGCTGGTGTCTCTGTTGTTGTTGTTGCGGCTGTTTTCTTGCCAAATGGAGAAGTAACAGCGTTGAAAGTAGAGCCAATACCGGAAGCTGCTGCCTTACCAACACCCATTGGGGCACCAGCAAGCTTACGGGTCACTTCTGGAACGTTGATACCCGATGACAAGTCACCACCTTTGGTCTCCTGGTCACCAACAACGTTGTACTGCTCGCCCTTCTCCACCACTTTGCCGGCATCGGCGTGTGATGTGGTGTTCTGAACAGCAGGCTCGTGGTCCAATCCCAAGTCGTACATCTTCTTGGTCTGAGATCTTCTGAACTCGACAAAGTCCTTGATCTTCTGCCACTTGGCCTTAAGCTCCGGCTTCTGCTTGGCCATCACCTTCTCGTCAATGATTCCCACCACTCTGAGGATGTAGGCCTGTGTGTATGGGGAGAAGTTCAATCTCAACCAGTAGAACATCAAGTAGATCACGAGAGCAAATCCAGAAGTGCCTCTGAACAGCAAAGTGTCGAACAACAGAGCCAACACAACAACAATCTCAGATGCGGCAATGGCATCACTCAACACGTCTTGCAACTTGAGCACAGCCGACACCTTGAACTCGTTGCTCATCTGCAACAAGGCCACGGAGAAGTATGGGAACAACTTGAAAGCGGACTGTCTAGACACGAGCCACATCAATGCGATGATCAAACTCTGGAAGTTCTCGGTGGCCAGCAGGGTGTGGTACCCTGGGATGATCCCGCCAAAAGTGGTCATCACGGTGACACTATAGGACATCACCACACCGATGAAACTGAACACGTAACTCACACGAGGAGTCCAGTACCACGACTTGATCACCCATTTTGTGCAGTAGAAGAAGAAGTAGATGAAACCGAACAACAATGTCATACCATGGCCAGCGAGCCACACGTACTTCTTGATGTTTACAGGTGGTTTGACCTTCTTGACCAGCACTTTACGTGTGGATTTCGCACCTGGTTCTGCAGGTTTGATGCTCTTTGGGTCCAATGCCTGGATTTCTGACATTTTGTTGAAGAGACTGATGGTATGAAATATGATACTGGAAAGATCGGTAGAAGTCTCACACTTGTCTGGTTGTTTTCCACTTGTTGATGAGCCTCTTTCCTTGGGTGGAATTTGGTCGTTTGCTTTTGGCGGTCGCGGGCTGCATAATTACGGGGAGTGTGGATGTACCGTGTTTGTAGCCAACTAGGGTGCTTATGGGGGTAAATTAACTGGTCTTGTTTACTACTTTATAAGAGAATAATGGAAAATGGAAAGGCATCTGGTGATGTTTGAACGGGTAATGAGTACTACATCAGTAATAACGTACAAAATATGTATAACTATGACTCACAGCTCGTACTTAAAGAAAGGTGATCTGTTACCCAACCTGAACAACTCCAAGTCACTAAACTCGTCATACTTCCCGTTCTGCAAATCCATACGAGCCTTTCTGTTCATAGTGGTGTATCCCAGTTGTAGCACAATCACATTCACCACGGCCAATGCGGCAAATCCCAAACACAAAGCGTGTCCAACGTGGTACTCTCCAGGCTTGTAGAAGTTCGAAGCAGCTGCTCCACCGAAATTACCCAATCCAATCTGACAGGCCATGGCAATTGCCCTTTTCCTAGGATTGGCAAAGTTTACAGCAGCCCATGAGATAATTCCAGGGAACACCGAGATCAACCCTGCACTGGCAACGTACAACGCCACGTAGATCAATGTGTTGATCCCTTTCAACTGTCCCACCAACGCCATTATGAATCCAATGATGATGAACACGACGTCTCCCAGTATGAAATAGGATCGATGTCCAACTTTATCGACAACAAACGCCTGTGTGATGGAGAGCGTGGCAGCAAGAACATAGCAAGGCACAGTCATCAATTGGGCAACACCACTAGTATATCCCAAGTTCTTCACCACCGAAGGTGCAAACAAGGACAATGCGTACATTGGACAGATGATCCCCCAATAGATCAAGATGTGTGAGTAGATGGCAGGGTCTTTGAACACAGAAATGAACGCCTCTTTCAATGGAACATCATCTGCCTCTGTGAATTGGGAGAAATCAGGTGGGGCTCTCGACGAAGTCTCAAACCCTTCAACTTTGGCACCAACTTCTTTGTAAACACTGTCGTTCTTCAATCTCCAAATGACAAAGTCACGTTCCCTTGGTGTGAGCCATCTCACAGTATCAGGGTAATCAGGTAGTGCCCAAAATGCCACAATGGCAACCAGGACAGTGGCAATTCCTTCCAATATGAAGATCCATCTCCAACCTTCATACCCACCAACACCTCTCATCTTACCAATGGCGAATGCGAGGATACCACCAAATGCACCGGCAACTGCAGCTGCACAGTAGAAGATGGCCTAACGGGACTGCATCTCCTTCTTAGCATAATACATCGTCAGCCCATATGAGACACCAGGGTACAGCCCACTCTCAAAGATACCCAAAAGCAATCTCATAGAGAACAGTCCGGCAAAATTGTTAACGAGCCCCATGAAAGTCATCACTAACCCCCATAGAACCATGATTGTGGGGATGAAGATGGATTGTTTCCCGACCCATTTGAGTAAGTAGTTTGAAGGGATCTCACATGCGGAATAGGTCAAGAAGAAGATCGTGAGACACCAGTTGAACTGAGAAGTGGAGAGGTTCAGGTCAACGGCAAGCCCCTCGATATAGGCGTTACCGATGTTGGATCTGTCAAGGTTGGATAACAAGTAGAGAAGGGATACGATTGGGAGGAGATGCCAGTCGATCTTGCGTAAAACTTTGGATTCATCAACATCTGAGAAGTCTTCCGGGAGTGTGTTGGCTGAAGGTGTTTGAAATGTGGTTGTAGAGGAGTCCACGTCCTCGATGAAGTCTTCTTCTGGTTTGGCCTCGATGATAGTTTGGTCAATTGGTTTCTCTTCCATGGCGATTGTGAGTTGGTGGAGTAGATGAAATTGAGATGGTTGAATGTGTCAATCACTGGACTCAAAGATGTGTCTAAATACCATTCAAGCCACCCCTCATTGCTCCTTTGAAGCTCGGTTGTTTCTTTGGACACTCCTCAATTGCTCGTGTCAGTGAAGGGAACTGACCACTTAAGCTTTCAGCGTGGGCTCCCCTCAGTGCAATTGAAAGATCTTAGATACTAGATATGGATTGGCCAAGACTTCAGTGGGAATTTGATGGGTGATGGGAGTTTTGAGGGAGGGACTGGGCATATCTCGGAGTAGTGGGTTGCTAAGAGAACTCATGAAAGTGAGGAGAAGATCTGGTCATTCTCCGCATCTTAAGGTGTTGAGATCTCAGATTTTAGACACTCATGATTCATGAATACTCTAGCTCATAACTTCCAGCAGGGTTCATCCAAGTCCTAACATTTCAATTACAAGTGACGTCTCTGTTTTACGAGTAAGTCCAGTAAAGAGGAGAAAAGACGAAGAAACTTCGGAAATGTGGGGAGTGTACCGTTAAGTGTCGGTGCTGCATAACCAAAAAATCAAGTCGCTCATAAACTGCTACTACACACTTCTTTTGTTTACGCGTCATATACATACCAATCAGATAATTACTCAGCCCAAAATATCAAGATTCATCGTACCAAAATGTCTGAGATACTCACCACGAACTTCTCTGAGTCGCCTCATCTCACCAGTCTCGAAGTTAAAGTGCTTCAACGGTATCAACAACTCGCCCTGAGACTCAACAAACTCTCTGCGGAGATCGAACGGCTCATCGCATCACCCACCGCACAGATCCACGAAAACTTACGAGTCATTGAATCTAAGATAGCACTGGTGTTTACTCTATTCAAGGCAGCTGTGTATTCGTTGTTCTTATAGCAGGAAGGTGGCACTGGTGGTGGTCCTACAAACGAACAAGACTTGGAAGCCCTCCAGGAGTCAACGTCCAGTTTCCTCAACTGAGACGAATGATTCAAGCAGAGAAGATGATAATTCTTCCATCGATACCAGAAGAGGAGAACTTGGTGATCACACCGTTGGACTCGGCGTATGGTCTGAGCTCAGTGATGGTGTTTTGATGGATGGTCTTCAACACAGAGGCGTTCTTGCCAGCAACGGTACCCTTGAGGTCCAACTGCTTGAACATGTTCAATGCAGTAGTTTCACCATCCGCAGTGGACTTGTTGGACTCTGGGTCATCGATAGCATGGGACTGAGACCATTGGGTTTCATCACCGTGGAACACCACTGGGTGACAGTTGTGGCCCGCAGCGATAACAGAGGATTCAGAGCCGAAAATACACGAGGTGAATGGCAAATAAGACGTAGCCACGGACAAAATAGCTCTTGGTGGTTGGTCGGCACCGCCTGGGTACACCACGGTCAAAGAGCTGTCGTGAGAGACAAAGGCCAAGACATCACCGGATGGGGAGAAGGCAACGTCATGGATCCAACCACCGTTGGAGGAGATGAAGTCACCGCACAGAGTGTTGAATGGCAACTTCTCACCCCAGTAAGATGGCTCTGGCTTCTGGTCGATGCCCTTGATGAAACCGGAGAACACTCTGGCGTGGCCATCGGTGGAACCGGCAGCGAGCAAGACGTTGTTTGGATGCCATTCCAAAGACAAGATGGTGGATCTGATTGGCTTCTTGATGTGCTTGGAGATCCACCAGTCGTTCTCCTGTTCGAAGTAGCACACTGCGATAACACGGGCGCCGGAACCGACAGCGAACTTGTACCCGTTTGGAGACCATTTGACACAAGTGGCAGCTCTGTTGATTCTCAAAAGCACGAGGGTAGGCTTGTAAGTTCCATCGCTCAATGGTTCCCACACGATGGCGTTACGGTCCTGGGAACAGGTGACGATACGACCATGGATCGAGACGTCAACAGCAGTCACAGTCTTGTCATGGTCAGCCAACACACCAACGAGCACTGGCTTCGCACCGGAGACGTTGTAGATCTCCACGTTGGTGTCCTTGGTGATGGCAAGGATACTGCGGTCGGCGGAGAAGCAGTGGGAGTGCACTGGGGAGTGGGAGAACTGGAACACTTTTGGAGAGGACATCGTGGGTAATTGTTCAAAGGAGGATCGACTCTACTTTGGACTTTGGGTGGGAAATCGAAGAGAATATTGAGGAGAATTGGGCTGAGTAGAGTACTATCTACGGTAATCTCTAAGTGCCACCTCGTCCGGGTCCGGGAAGCCTCTGACGCTCCCTACCGTATATATAGTAAACCCGGACACCACCATAGTTTAGTACGGCCTCCATGAAGCCAACCCGCTAATCAACCGCTCGACGAGACCCAGTTAAGGCGACCAATTGATAGTCAAACTACAAGAACTACAAGGTGCCTCCCAGAAGATGAGCAGACGCAACCAGAAGAGAATCGAACAGGAGCTCGTCAACCTCATCAACCAGCGAGACAACGCCAACAAGTGCGGTGAGTGTGATGCGGTACACCCGACTTGGGCCTCTGTCAACATTGGTATCTTCCTCTGTGGTCGTTGTGCCTCCATGCATCGCAAGTTGGGAACCGATGTCTCCATTGTGAAGTCCTTGACACACGACAGATGGGACGATGACGATTTGGACAGCATTGCCAGCATGGGTAACAAGAAGGCTAAGAGACTGTGGAACCCAAAGGGTGAGCCATTCCCGTTCGATGACGACGATAAGGACGCAGTGTACATGTATTTCCTCAAGAAGTACAAGAAAGGTGCATTCAGATACTCCGCTCCTACAGCAGAGGACTACAACCTGGGTGGAGCTTCCTCATCTTCAAGACCATCCTCTTCCGGTTATGGAGGCGTTCCTCGTCTCACACACAGAGACATTCCAGAAGTCCAACGCTTGAAGTACCGCAAACAGGAGCCACTGTTGAAAGCCAGAGGATTCACAAACACAGACGACAACTACGAGGCTCTTGTTCTGGCCAAGGGTGATGTCTCTCTGGCCTCCGAGATCCTGTCCAGCGGTGGCTCTAGTGGTGATGAGAAGAAGCCTCCATTGCCTAGAAGACCTGGCTCTTCATCCGCTGCTTCGGGAAGTGCTCCACAGTCTGCCGGTGCTGCTGCTGATTGGTGGTCCCAGAGTGGTGCCACTCCACAGGCAGCTATCTTTGATGGCACTGCAGCTGTTGGTGCCGGTGGTGTTGTGATCGGTGCTGATGGGTTGATTGAGCCTCCACAACAGTACTTGGACCCAGCCACGGGTATCATCTACGTTGACCCTGTTCAGCAGCAGCAGTATGAGCTTCAACAACAGCAACTGGCTCTGCAACAGCAACAGCAACAGCACCAACAGATGGCTACACAGCAGACCGGCATTGACAAGTCATCATTGATGTCTCTGTACAACCAGCCAACTTCCCAGACAACATCAATGCCACCACAACAACAACCACAATTGCAAGCCCAACAGACTGCATTCTCACAATTCTCAGGCTTCCCACAACAAACTGGTCAGCCTCAGATGATGATGCCACAACAGACTCAGATGTTTGTGCAGCCACAACAGCAGCAACAACAACAACAGGCTATGTACCAGCAAAACATGTTCACTGGGTTTGGAACTCAACCTCAGCAGCAGCAGCAGCAGCAGCAGTTTGGAGGTGCATTTGGTGGGTTCCAGTGAGCTTTCATAAAGAGACGTTATTGATGACTACAATATGATCAAATGTACAGTATTATTGGTGTTAATTATTAGTGAAATCATGTAGAACTGGTCTTCTCTTTGTCATTAGTCGTATCGTCTGTTCCGTCTTCTGCGTGTGTCTTCACATGTTGTGCCAGATTGTCATTTCTTGAGAACTTCTTGAAGCAGATGTGACACTCGAATGGTTTTTCATTGGTGTGTAACGATCTGAAGTGTCTCTTAAGATGCTCTTGTCTTCTGAATCGTCTCATACAATAACTGCACACAAACTGCTTTGTGGCGTCGTACTCCAGTGTGGGTTTACGACCTCTTCGTGATGGTTCGTTTGCTGGTGGCTGGATAGGAAGTGATACACCTTCAGGTAGAGGTGGTAGGATGGTATCCTTCACACTGGTGTTGGATGAGGCGATCGAAGTGGCAGTTGGTGTTGGTTGTAGTTCCTCTTTGACAGTTGTAGTAGTAGTAGTAGTACTTGGAACATCTTCAGACGCAGATGTCTCACTGAACTTCTTGGATCTGAATGTCAGCGTTCTAGACCGTTTCTTGGTCTTGGTCTGAACGTCTGAGAACAAAGCTGCGTAGTCTGGAGATCCATTCTTCTTATCATCATCGGGGTGTTCTTCCTTCACTTCCACACTCTCTGTTTTGTCGTCCTGCTTGAACAGATCATCGTTCAACACCTCCTCCATCAACTCCTCCTGACTGATAATGGAAGGATGGATAGAGCCCTAATCAACACTCCCACGAGGCCACACCGGTGCATTCGCACTCACACTGAACGCATCGTCATTGGTGAAGTTTGACTGTAAGTCTATCGATGGGCGTTGATGTGATATGCTGCTGTTGCGGAAGTTGTAACTGGACGAGTTCAAACTTGCCATAGAGATCACCCTGGTAAGTTCCTCGTTGTACTCAAACTATACCGGCCTCTCTTCTGGGATCGTCAAGCTGGCATCTGTGATCGTGGTGGTCGTAATAGCGGTGTCGTTCTTGTTGTTGGACTTGCTACCAAATCCAAGACGGGCACTCGCAAGGGCATTCACCAAGCTTGTGGTACGTTTCTTCTTCTTCGCTGGTACTTGACAGTCACAGTTCTTTGTATGGATGTTCTTCTCCTTGTCGCATTTCTTGCCCTTTTCCAAAGATGAACGATCACTGGTGGAGACGTTGTCAATGCTCAGATTCTCAACGTCTTCTGAAAGGTTGTTGGAGATACCATTGAGGTCCTGTACGGCAGAAACGTCCTTGTGTGTTGATAATGGGTTGATGGACCTCAGTGTGAATCTTGAAGCCGTTGTATTGCTGTTTCCTGCGTTGTTGCTTCTGAATATGTTTGAGATGGAGTTGGACAAAGAGCTGGTGAATCGAGACTTGTTCTGCAACTCCACCCTGTCTTCAAAGGACGGTAATGTGTCAAAGAACTCGCTCGACTGTCTCATATCCAGGGAGCCACCTGTCTCAGATGCCAGTGTGACGCTATCTGCAAAGGCCACACTGTTCACATCCAAGTTCGAATCGTGTATACTTGCTCCCCACTCAATGTCATCCAGGAAGTTGTCCTGGTTCATGAACTCCTCTGGCGGTGTCGGAGTGTTCACCATCGTGGTGTTTCCCAGTGAGAAGCGCTGTTCTCCTGTGTTGAGCATCGTGAAGTCTGTGTTGGGTGATGCACCACTGCTCTGATGCGGTGTGATGGTAATGTTGTTGATTGTATTGCTGTTGTTGTTGTTGTTGTTGTTTGAGCGGAAGTTCCCCACACGTTGCTGGAGGGCAGCCAATTTCCCACCAAGCACCCTCTACGTCAAAGAAAGCTGTGGTTGTCTCTGCTGGGTGTGCTATGACAGAGCTGATGTGGAAGAGGATGACGGTGGTGTTACATTGCTCATGTTGGGAGCCTCATCGATGACGATATCCGGTTTGTCCGTGCCGTTCTCCATGTATGTGTTTGATCCTTCCAGGTCAAAGAGCTTATCAAACATGAGCATTCCGTCATCTGGTAATGCGTCCTATAGCCCTTCCGTCTGGTCTTTGAGCTCATAGTTGATGTCCGAGAACAGCATGTCGGTGTCCTCCGATATGGGTGGGTCTTCAAGCTCAGACTTCATCGTTGTGTGCAGTTGGGTGTCCTTCTTCAGTGATATCAAGAGTCTCAGGTGTAATCCCAAAGTGTCTTTTGTAGCCTCACAATCGGATCACCTTCACTTGTCGGTGGGATTAGTAACCACTTGTCCTCTCTTGCCGTTTCACTCCTGCCTCACAGTCACATCGCTGCTCAGCTGCGCCATACAAAGAGTTCCAACTTCCGTCATCGGATGTCGCGGGGTTCGCGCTTTCGGGGCCTCACGTGATAAGCCGCAGATCCGTTCAGTTACCCTACCGTTAGTCGTATATGACGTCATAGATGATAGATACCGATCTACTATACACATACAGATCACTCAACTTTGGTAGCCTTGAAGACACCAATATCGATCTTCAACATCTTCAATCTTAGGATCACGTATGCCAGGATACGATACCCGACAGTGACACACAACAGCGCGCCGAAATACACCGCTAAGTTGTCGTGTTTGAGTCCATACGACTCCAAGATCTGTTTTCCTGTCCCCATCGTACACTCTCCCTGGGCATTGAGCATGGAATCATCACAGCTGAACTCCAAATCGTCGGGGAATCCCATGTTCAGGACTATCATCAGCATGTACTTCAATGGTGAGATGTAGTTGATCCCCTTGAGGAAGCTGTCCATCTGTAAGGACAAGATCCCCGCCATCAACGTCCCCACAGATAACACCACACTGATCACATTCACCGCTAGTCCTGCCTCGATGAACAGAGTGTTTGTGATGATACCCAGACTCTCTCCACACATCAGCGTCATCCAGAAGCAGTAGGTAAGGGTGAAGTACATCTCCGCTGTGCGTGGTAATCCACAGATGGGACCGAAGAAACATGCCACAATCAACGCTGCAAAAAGGTCAAAGGGGACCTCCACGATCATATAACTGAGGAAGAATGCCAAGGTACCATGTACCCTATCGTTGTGTTCATGATAGAAGTAGTTTCTCTGTGCCGGGTACGCCGCCAGGTTGTTGAGCATACCACAGAAGTACAACGCGGTTGTCTGTTGGATAACACCAAGTCTGTTTTGGATCCCCACGTAGTTGGTCTTTAACGGTGCCAAGTACAATGCCACAACGATTCCCACACCGAATGGATTGCCCAATTTGGCGTTGAGCACTTCGGTGTTGCGCACTGTGGTGAGGGCAAACTGCTTGGAACACTCAAGTAGTGCAATGATGACACCACATGGCTAACGGATGTATTGGGCAAACTGCTGTTCAAACTCAGCATCGGATATCTTGTGTAGTAGTTTGGACTCATCCGATGTCTGTTGTTCATCCACAGTCTTCCAATTCTCCAATAGCATCTTGATTCTCTCTTTGGATTCCGTCTCCAACTGTTCATTCTGCGAGTTCACCGAGATCAAGTCCAAGATGTGGTCAGCAGAGTTGGTCAACTTTGGACAAGGATACCCCAGTTGTGAGAAGTAAGGAACGATCTCACTCTGTGCACCGTTATACCCAACAAACCCACCCTTGGAGAGCAACAAGACTTGTCCAAACTTGGTGAACAAATCTGAACGTGGTTGATGGATCGTCATGATGATGGTTTTCCCCTCGTCTGCCAACTTCTACAGGATCTCCAGGATCGTAGAAGCAGTGAAGGAGTCCAATCCGGAAGTTGGCTCGTCCAAGAACATGATATGTGGGTTGTTCAACAGCTGGATACCAATAGAGACTCTTCTCTTCTCACCACCGCTGATACCCTTGGTTAGCTCATTCCCGATGAGCGTATTGGCACAACCTCTCAATCCAAGCTTACTGATGACTTCCTCCACCACTTGTAGTCTCTGTTTTAAGCTCATGTTCCTCAGACGCAAGTTAGCGGCCATTTGAAGAGTCTCTTTAACACTGAGAGAGTCCAACAGATGATCATCGTCCTATGACACATATGAGCAGATCTTGTTCATCATCGAAGACGTCACGATGAGGTTGTTGAACAGGATGGATCCACTTGAGCTGTACTGGTTCACAAGGTCAGAAGAGAGTCTTCCAGAGACCAAGTTGAGCAATGAGGACTTACCGGAGCCCGAAGGCCCCATGATGGCGTTGAGTTTCCCCGGTTCGAAAGAGGCATTCACGTTGTTGAGGATGATCTTCTGCTGTTTCTTCACTTTCACACTGAGGCACAAGTCTCTGAGTCTCACAGTGATGCGTTGCGGTTCTGGCTTGGGTGCAGTAGTTGGTGAAGTGACTACTTCTTCTTCCAAGGACTCCTCGTTCTCTCCACTAGTCGTCTTCCCAGCCTGCTTAGACAAAGACACATCCACACGCTTCACAGTGAGCATCACCCATGCCACGCCGTAGAAGAACAAACACCACCCAGCAAGCACAAACACAGACACAACAATCCAATGCGATCTATCGAACCCGTACTCTGCCAACAACGCATCTCCCTGGACTTCATCCCACCCTTTGAACTGGTTCACCATCGAGCCTCCGAGACTGAACCACAGATACGCAACGTACTTGGTCCATCTCACATACACGGGCATCGTACGTGCGTTGGCGAAGAATCCACATGCAAAACTCTGGAGTGTGTAGTTCAAATTGGAAACGAGACTTGCCTGAGCGTAGTCTCTCGTTATAGAAACGGCAAACATCGCACCGGTCATGGAGGTGATGTGGGTGAGGAGCAGGATGAGCCAATGGATGAAGAACTTAGACGCGTTCTTCTCCAGGCCATACATGAAATAGGTGATACAGCAGTAGAGAACAGTCACGGGGAGGTCTTCCAGGAACAGCTTGGAGATACGTCTTGAGATCAAGAAGGCCAGTGGAGTGGTGCATCTATCGGAACGCTCTCTGTCAAACACCTTGATGTCTGTGTGGCACAATCTGAATGTCTCAAATAGGAGCATGAGGTATCCTTGAAGAGCACATGATGAGTATAATGCACTTGTCATCGTTCTGATACCGGATGCATTCAGTTCTGGCTTGAAGAACACCCACCCACAGATGATCCCCATGAGAATGGACTCCAAGTACATCGAATAGAGTGATGCCTTGTCTCTGATTGTAAGCACGTACGTTCTCTTGACAAGGATGGTGAGTTCTCTGAGGAACGGTGCTCTTTGGGAGACTTTTTCTTCTGACACAGTAGAGCTCCTACTGGTAGGCATCTCCTCAAGTATCCTCTTACTCTCGTTCTGCCAACTCTGTGCAAGTTTCATCAGTCTCTGAGTGTCTCTTTCCTCCGAGTGTATCGTACGCGTATCGACAGCAGTGACATCGATGAGATAGTCTGCCGGGTTCACACTTACTGGAACGGTATACCCAAACTGCTCAAAGTAAGCCAGAGCTCTCTCCACTGTATGACAGTAAACGGTTCTCCCCTTGGACAGGATACACAACCGGTCAAACAGGAAGAAGATGTCCGAACGTGGTTGGTGGATACTCACCACAATGGTACGTCCTCTCTATGCCAGATTCTTCAGCGTCTTGATCAACAAGAAGGCAGAGTGGGCATCCAGTCCAGTGGTTGGTTCGTCCAGGAACAGCATTGATGGGTTTGAGAGCAGCTGGATTCCAATGCTCAGTCGTCTCTTCTCACCTCCAGAGAGTCCCTTGTGTCTTGAGTCCCCCACAAGCGTATCGGCACAGTCTTTCAGCCCAAGCTCTAGGATGACTTCCTCCACCAGTGCCAATCTCTCATGCTTCGTTGTGGTGTCTGGTAGACGCAATTCCGTAGCGTACACGAGTGTTTCTCGACATGTCAAGTTGGGGGACAGGATGTCCTGTTGAACAACATAGGCGCTTCTCACACTCGACAACGCACCACCATTGAACAGAACTTCACCAGTGGTCTTCAACGACGATCCCTTGGTGGTTCTCCCAGCTAAGACGTTCAACAATGTGGTTTTACCCGATCCGGACCCTCCAATGATGGCACTCAACGTCCCACTCGGCAGATCGAACGATGTCTCGTATAGCAACGTCTTCAACCCATCACGCGTGGTATTTCGTCTCCGACTCCTTTGACTCTCCACATCGCCCGCTTGATCCTTATTGTTGCCCTTCGATAGTATCCGTTTGAGTCTGTTGGTCACCCCCTGAGATACAACGGCACACACTGAGAGTTCTCGAACATGCACATCCACCGCTTGGATGCGTGCAAACGACAGGCCTTGTTCGGAATCTGTGTATGTGGTAGACTCCTTATTATTGGAGCGGCCAGTCGAAATCGATGTCCCGGACATGCACTCTAGTTCGTGCTCCATATTCGTCTTTATTTGTGTTTCATTTGATGGTGTAGAGCCCATAATTACCCCATGGAAATGTGGGGAATCCATAATCTATCATGGGTATTACTATCTCCATTCGACCCCTATTGGTTTTTTTTTTTTCCCAGGTGGTAATTACCCTACAGTCTTTGCCCCCTGTGCGCATTGCTACGTCTCTTTTATCTCCAAGTCACTTATTGATAAATCACAATTAAAGTCATCATTCGTCACAATTTAGATAGTAAAATACATGAGTAATCTCACAGATCAATTCAGATCAAACGCTCAATGAGCTCCTTCACCTCGTTCTCAATCAAGATATAAAACTTGTTGTTGAAACGATCATCATCAGGTAATCTCTCCTCTCTCAAGAACTTTGTAATCTGAGACTTGATTCTTTGCAATTCATGCTCCTTGTAGCCATCATCCACAGGCGTCTCTGTGCCACTACCACCACCGTTCATGTTCATGGACGACGTGGACTGGTAGTAACTCACATCACTCGTCAACCCATTAACAAACATATCACTCAGACTCACAGTGTTCAATGGCGTGAACTGTTGCATAGTGCTCTGCTGAGAGAAACTGATTGACTGGGTGTTACCAGCAACTGGACGGATAGCCCTCGGTGCAATCTGTGCACACGACGTGGTTTGCAATGGCTCCCTCTGGAGTTGTTGTCTCTGATCCTGTTGTTGTTGCTGCTGCTGGTGCTGCTGGTGAGATGGGAGTCGTTGGTTCATCATGGACATCCCCAATCTGCTGTTCAATGGCTTTGGGATGATCTGCTCAGTGTACATGGGGTTGAAGTCGATCAACGAGTTGTTAGCGTCATTCTTCAAGTACTTCAATCTCACAATCTGGAACAGGTATCTGATCAACGTGAAGCAGTTCTTGATGATAGATCTCTTCTTGTTGTCAAACTTGATGAAGATCAAATCAATAGCCTTGTCCAAGAGATGGTATCTGATGTCATTCCGCAACTCATACGACTTGCTTCCTTGGTTCTTTTCCAAGTCAGAGATCAAATTCGTCAGGATCAAGATGATAGCGTCGAACGGTAAGTTGTTTCTGATCTCCCAGTTGAATCTGTTGTACACATCGTCGTTGTTGTTTCTCAAGAACTCGTAGAGATAGTGGAGTGCCACGGGTATCAAGTTGTTGGACAAGTCATCGTATGAGTAATGTGTCAAACTGGCATCTGGGTTCAGGAACGAGTTCTCCTGAGATTTGAAAAGTGCATCGATGCTGAATTTGGATCTTCTGTTGTTTACCATTTGGTTATAACTGTTGTGGAAGATCTGGTTGTTCCCCTCGTCGTGGGTGTTCAGCACATTGGACAACACAATCTTCTTCTGGAGTAACAACACTGCACGATCACAGTATCCACTCATCATGTACTTGGCCCAGTCGATGAAGGTCTTCTCTTCAAACGATAACTTTCTCGACTTTTCAACGTTCTCCAAGTTCATGATCGAGGCGTTGCAACTGATGTGCAAATCCACAATCTTCTGCTTAAGAACCTGGATGGTATTGAATGGCAAGATCTGGATACCATAGATGAATCTGGTGAGCTCATTCAAGATCATCGCAAATCTGAACTTACCATTCAAATAGCACGTCTCGGCATGAAGTGAGTTGTTGATGTACTCCACGGGTAAACTCGTATCGAATTCATCCAATCTGATCAGTGGAGTGGACATCTGCTTCAAAGCGGTCATACAGTCCAAGTAGAAAATCTCCCACCAAAGCAATCTTCTCAACTGTACCAAACCTGGGTCGGAAATGTTGTGGAAAGTTGCCGGGTCACGGTGTAGACTGATGGATTGTGCAAGTCTAACAAGTTCGCCAATGTCAACGATGTGAGGGTTTTCAAGTGTACTGTGGATGATCACTGTGGCTTGAAGCACTTTGAGTGAGTACTTGTAAGGGTATTTGATAGCTTCGAGCACGTTTCTAGCGGCTTTCAAGTATCTGTGGATCTCGTTACTCAGTTCGAACTTGGTGATCTCATCATAGGAGAATTCGAAACATTCTGCCTTGGAAGCCGCGTATAGCACTGCATAGAGCAGCACGAGAAATTCCATCTTGTTATCCACGTTGTTTTCCCAAAAGGCGTCGTGTTCCTGAATGAACTCGTTGATGTCCAGTAGTGGTAACACGGGGTGGATGCTCGTTGCGTAACGTTTTACCAAACCATATGAACGTTCCTTGGAAGGTAACACTGAGTAGATCTCCTCTAACTTCCAGTTGGGTATCACGTGTGGCTTTCTTAGCAAGATGACAGGAACTGTCTAGCTTTGCAAATTGAGGGCCGTTGATGTGTAGTTTGTGTTGGAAAAGCCATTGGCAAAGACGTCGGTTACTGGAGTCTTGGTAGACATAGGAGGCATTGGTGCTGCCATGTTTCTAGGGTTGAAGCCTGTTGGTGTGTGAAGATCGATACTGTGAGGTGAAGGGTCAAAGGCCATCGATACACTGTTCAGTGTAGCAGCAGTGTCGCCTTTCTCTGCAGGCAAATATTGTGGGTTGTGTAGTTTTGGTGGAGAAAGACTTTCGATACTGGCAGAACTGTCCGAGTCAGCATATGTGAGGCTCTTCTCCTTAGTTGAATCGTCTTGTTCAGAGCCCGAATCTGTCAGCAGATGTGTAGGTAGTTGTTGATGAGACACAGATGGAACAACTGGCGGCAAGAACTGAGATGGAGATGTTGAAACGAGTTGCTGGTGAGGTTTCTCAGAGACTGGTGGGGAGATAGGCTATACAGCCTTCCTGCTCTTGGATGTCTTCATCTGTCTCTCGATCTCAGATTCAGAAGGAGGAGAAACCGTTGCCGTCGTACTCAAGGTCTTTGCCTTCTCGATATACTGTTTGAGCTCCTCTTTCTTCTTCTGTTCCTGCTCCTTGTCGACATCCTTGTTCTTCTTTCCTCTCGATACTCTGTCATTCACAAAGTATTTGCACTCCAACTCGTTCTTCTGGCAGTTCTGACACACCGGGTGTTCTCTGGAGCACTTCACTTTCCTCGAGTGACATGGAACGCAGGAGTGGATCTTTCTCTGGCGCACTTTCTGTATCTTGTACACCTTACCGTTACCCATCACGAGGGCGTTCTGCTCCTTCATGGGCACTAGCTTCTCTTCCATGGTTGCTTTATTGGGAGTCGAATAAGGGTGTGTGTTTGAAGGTGGGACTGAAGCGGGGTACACTGAACCGTTGAACGCAGCGCGTAGTGTGTGGAGTCACAATGAATCAAACCTATAGGTGTCTGACAGATAGTTCACACAGCGAGACAAAGTGGTTGTGCGTTTTATTCTTATCGCCGTGGGTGGTGTTTCTCGGTTGGCAACACGAAAGAGCGTTGGAGGTGGGATCTTGGGAAACTCCAGGGAAAAGGCTGACTGAAGGTGTGGAGAATATAACGTGAAGATGCTCGGAAAAAAAATTGTTGTATGGAAACGACGTCCCGTTGATTTGTTGGAATCTCGCAGCAAGATGTGGGGAACTCAGACGCAGATCTTGTTCGCCAGTTACGGATTTCACGTCTGGTTTGTTGGCTGTGGTATGTAGGGGATGTATGTGGATCCTCTTCAGGCTTCTCTCCTCTCAACTCGCAAATCTATCTCCTAGTCCTCCGCCAGACCACAACTTTCGAAACTTCGACTCAACCCTCCGCGAAAGAAGCAAAGGGCAGGATCGAAAAAGGAAAGAAAGCGCTTCGGGCAAATTCCGTGGTTCGGAGTCACAGCTCCGACACTCTCCGACAGCGACTCATCTTGATTCTTCGCCAAAACTCCGAAGACGGCAAATACAGCCGTTTGCGTCACTACAGGAAAGTGTCAGTTGGCGTTAAATAGCGTCACATTGACTTGTATGGGTAGAAATTACTCACTCGTTCAAGAACAGAAGCTCCTGCAACTTCAGCTTCATGAGCTCGTTGCTGGCATCTGCACCCAATGCCTTGATCATCTCCTGTTCCCTCTTCTTCTTCAGCGTTTGCGCATCTGTACCCTGAGAAGCACTACCACTGGACCCTTCGTTGGGCTGAGTTGGACTATGTAGACTCTCTCCCTGTCTTCCCGATGCAGCACCTAGTCTGCGTTCAAATGTCCCTCTTCCCATATCTTCGTCAGTGTCCTGGCGAGTGTCCTGATCACTGTCGACATCGTTCATCTCAGAGTCGCTTCCATCTGACTCCGCAGCTTTCTGGTCTCTCTGAAGCTTGCTGAGCAAGTTTGCCTTGGTGAAAGGTGACAATTCCTGTCTATGGATCAGTGATGGACTCAATCTGTCGTGGTTCCATGATTGGAACCTACTCATGAGCGAGTAATCACGACGATCGTCAAGTAGTCCAGGAGACCGGCTTCTCCCCATCATCGCTCTTCTAGCAATCACAGGGTTGTTGCTCTGTGCTGCAATCGGCTTGTCCTCCATCTTCTTCAATGCCTCGAACTTTTTCTCAATCTCCGCTAGTTTCTTGTTGACGAACTCCTCCATATCTGTGATCTTCTCGTTGGTGCTCTTATCACCTGACAAACTGCTGATCCAGAACTTATTCCACAGGTTGGATAGAATCATGTGGTCAACGTCACTTTTGAAGACCTCGATCGCCAGAGAATAGTATTTCGCAGCGTACATGCCGTACTCCTTGCTCTTTTCATCTGGAATCCCCACTTTAGAGTTGTTGTTCTTTGCTTTCTTCACTGAGCTGGTAGCAAGAGCATTGGCGGATGAAGCGATAACAGAGCCCAAGTTGCCACTCATCGCACTCGTGGGCGTATAGTCCTCAGGGTAAGTTCTAAATGCGCCAATCTCCACCATACCATTAGATATTGTCTTCATAGGATCAACAACGATCGCCAAATAAGGATCCTGATACTGCTGATTCAGCGACTGTGTACCAACATCGATACCAGATAACCAACAACCGTATCCAGGATGCGAATGGTACCATCCAACAATGTTATCAAATCTCCCACTCTTCTTCATACTGTCGAGGTACTGGACCATGAACTCGTACCCTTCAGCCTGTGCATTCACTCTGGTCTCCGTACCTTCAACTGGGAGCGGATATACATCCATAACAACAATCCCATTCTTCACAATCTTCCCCGTTAACATCCCCATAATCTCAATCGATCCACCGGATTTGGCATGCATTGTCATCTTCAACAACGCCAACGATGAGACGTGGACGTGCTGGAAATAGTTGGGATCCTGTTTCCAGGGCTTCGTGGAGTCCAGTGTTGCCTTGTTGATATCACACCACTCCTGGTCGTAGAACATCCTAGCACGTTCATTGTTAGGCATGTTCAAGATGGATGAGATGTTCAGTTGGGTCGTATCCAGTTGATGTGATTGATCATGGCCATGGCCCTTGTTGCTGTTGTTGCCACTACAGAAATGGCCAAACAGGTGGGCATCCTTCTATGAGATGGTATTCTCCAGTATATGAGTCGTCATTGCGTTTCGTCCAATTGATTTCTGGTCTTCAATGGTACTGTAAGCGATCTCCTGTTGTCGTCAACCGTTGTATTCTGGGCGCAGTCTGCACATTGGAGGTGGTTTTAAAGTTCCCCGTTCTCTTCATCTCTCGCGCCCACCGTGGCCGAGCTCTTTATCAGTTACTGTGTGATCCACTTGGTACATATGAGCACTCTTATTTATGATGTTTATTTGACACATAAACGAAACTTTAAGCATTGCATTGCTTCCGGTATTAGAATTTAGTTATTTATCAATTAGTATATAATATCGTGATCGAGTTTCAAGTTATAAGTATAAGTTAGCAAAAATCATGAGAAAGTCGGATCTGAGCATCACCCCTCCCGCTCAATAGTCAAGCTCACCTGGTCCCATAGCCGGAGCGGCGGTGGTTCCATCACTCATCAATACATTGCCACCGTGGATCTCTCTCATCCCATCACCAACATTAGGAGTTTGAGGAACACTGTAGTACATGTAATATGGCGCAGGAGGGACCCCAGCGTTAGTGTTCATCTGTGTACTTCCAGGAGGAGGGAACTCACCAATTGGGGAGTCTGGATAGAAATAGCCAGGATAAGAGGAGTAGGGTGCCAGTTGGTAGTGTGGTTGACGGTCGAATCCAGGGTGTCCTTCCTTTGGAGCGTATGGGTAATAGTAGTAGGAAGATGCAGGCGGAGGTGGAGGAGGTGGAAGAGAAGCTGGTGCAACCATGTGACTCGAATTTCTTCTCATTGATGTCTTGCCATGACCACGGGTGCCTCTTGGTTGGTACATATCATCGTTCAAGGCCTCAGAGTTGGAAACGGAGGTAGTAGAGAAAATCGACTTGGTTTCTCCGTTAGCAGAGTTCACCGTGTGATTACTTGGTGATGACACTGGCGTTTCCTTTTGAACACTTGTTCGGTCTTCATCTTTGGATGGTGTGTTCACCGTATTAGCAGTGGTTACTGTGTTGGTATCAGTTGCATAGGAAAACATTCTGGATGACTTCCCACTATTGAACGAAACAGAACGTGGTGGGATGTACTTCTGGGTTGATGATCTTCCTGTAGCTAAGGAGGTTGACCGATGGGATTGGCCAAATTGACCCATTGGTGCTCTGCTGGATGCTTGTGATGAGAATCCAGAACCTGTGCTAGCCCTTCTCACTGGGAGGTTGACTGGTGGTGGAGCAAGGTTCAATCTTGGTGTGGAAGGATGTCTCTTCTTCTTAGAGACATGGTGAAGCTCGCGGTACTGGACGTGCATAGTTTTCTCCATAAACACAGCGTGATTCTCTCTCTCAACTGCTGCAGCTGCTGCCCTCTCATCCTCGTACTTGACAAATGCAAAGTTACTCAACCCTCTGGTGATCAACACGATGTCTTGGATGTCACCGTGCGTAGAGAACCTCTCCCATAAACGCTCCTTGGTTGCCTATGAGGCAAGTTGGCCAACAAACACCGAACATCTATCAATCTCAACGTGGTCCGATTCATCAGCATCAGGAACATCTGACAAGCGCTCGATGTTCTGTGCCCACTCCACAATCCAGTCAGGACTCAATCTGAGATTGGCGTAAGCTCTGATGGCATCATCTCTGTAAGCAAATTGGGCGAACCAAGCCTTGTTCAAATTAGACTTCTTGGAAGGTGTATCGTTGTTTCCCACCATCTATTCAATCTCTCCAAAACTGTCCAAGGTAGCCTTGATCTCATTGACCGAAATCTCATTCCCCTCACAGGTTGCAATGTACAATGTTCTGTTCACTTTAGCGGCCTCGCAACGGATGGTTCTTCCATTGAGTGTTGTATGCTGAGCAGCCTTCAATGCATGTTTGGCATCTGCGTCATTGGTGTACTGGACAAATGCGTATGGTCTGTTGGATGTGTCTCTTAAAACTTTGACTAAAGCTAACGTCCCCCACTTCTGGAAATGTTTGGTGACAGAAAGTGACAACTCATCATCGGTCAAGGCAGCAGCAAGACTAGCAACAAACACACAGGAAGATGGGCGACCCCTGAAGTTGCTATCATTGGTAGTTTTGTCGCTCGTGGTTCTCTGTGCTTCTGGGGCACCACGGTCTTCATCGTTATCCTCATCATCAATGTCAAGCTTTCTCAACTCACTCATATCGGAGTCGGTATCTTCCAAGTCGGACTCTTCAGATGATGAGAACGTGGTCCGTAATAAATCGTTGGTGGTCTTTGGGTCATAGTTCATTTCCATGGTTTTGTTGTTCTTTTCATATGAATCAAGTCTCTTGATGCCATCTTCAATGCCCTCTACCACAGTGAGAAGGTTCCCCTTTGGTGTCATTTTGCAGCGTACAATAGAGTAGGGGATCTGATATAGTGAACGTAGCGCTGTTTGAAAAGTGTGTGTTGATGATTGAAAGCAGACTGTATGGGATGACCAGCTTAGAAATGGTTGTTGAAGCAGGTTGGGGGGGGTGAGCAGCTAACAGGTTTCCTTCAGCGGCAAAGCGCTGACTTGTTGATAAAGGAGACCAAACAGCATATCTGGCCTTTATATAGCCGATATCAGATATTTTTGACAGCACCCCGCATCTTCTGCATTTTACGAGTTTCTTTTTGAAAGATTGTTGACGTTTTCAAGCAGTATGAGTTCATTGCGTGCATGATGGATATTTGGGAGACACAAGAAGGAGGCATTCATCGTCCATCCCAATGAGGCAATGGTGATCAAAATTTGATGAAAGTGGTATCTTTATGGAGCCACTGATTCAATCTATCAGACTGTAGAGCATAGTTTGGACCGCTTCATGGAGTGGAGAATGTGTGTTAAATGTAGTCGAAATTCATTGAATGTTTCGTTGACGTTACGCTTGTTTTGGTTTTCAGAACTGTAGAAGGACACGCGAGAGTGTGCCGTAACAAGGCCAACCACTTTGACCGACTTATACAAGTACTGCTAATTGCCAACTGCACACTATCTGACTCAAATATTTAGACTCAGGACTGAGGACTAGAGTCTAGACTTGTCCACAATCCCGTCCACAATCCCATCCGCATCCCTCTAGCTTCAGGAAACCAGGCCGGCTCATCACTAGGCCCGGACCATATTACATAAAAGCACTAGAAACTAAAATGGGTAGTAAGCATTAAAAAAAGAGTCAATAAACAAATACTGTATCAAATGGATACATGCTAGGTATAGTACAAATGGAGAAAAACAAATGTCGGATGTTTTGAGAGACAAGGGGGGAAATGTTTCCTCAAGTCTTAGGCGGAAACCTTCTCGTAGACGATCTCTTCTCTGTAAGAGTACATCGAGTCAATGTCCTTTTCATTCTTGGTGGCAGAAGCAGCTGGCTTAGTAGCAGCAGCTGTGGCTGTTGTGGTGACGGCTGGGGCCTTCTTGGCTGGTGTAGCAGCAGGTGTGGTCTTTGGTGTGGCCTTTGGAGTGGACTTTGATGAGGAACCACCAAAGAGTCTCTTGAAGAAGCTTCTCTTCTTCTTAGGAGCCTCAGCAGTGGTCTTAGCCGGTGTGGTCTTGGTAGAAGCAGGCTTAGCAGGTGTAGTCTTTGCTGGAGTGGTCTTGGTTGGAGTAGACTTGGCTGGGACGCTAGTCACTGGAGTGGCAGGCTCGTCCTTGGTCTCAACAGCAATGATCTTACCGGTGTTCTTTGGATCAAGGGTGGTGAACTCGTCGTTACTGCTCTCAGTGGTCTCAACAGTTGGCTCAATATGTTTGGATACTGGCTCAATGACAGATTCTGAAGCTGTCTCTGGAACGGTCTGCTTGGAGACTGGCTCAACAACTGACTCGACGACTGGCTCCTCAACTGGCTCGGCGACTGGCTCCTCAATCTGCTTAGAAACTGGCTCAATCACAGATTCAGCAACTGGTTCCTCGACAGTCTGCTTGGAGACTGGCTCAATGACAGACTCGACAACAGGTTCAACTTCAGTAGTCTTCTGTTCGGAGACTGGCTCGATGACGGACTCAATGACTGGTTCTGGAGTGGACTCAACAACAATCTGCTTGGAGATTGGCTCAATGACGGACTCAGAGATAGCTTCTGGTGTAGACTCAACAACTGGTTCGGAAACTGGCTCGGCTGTTGGCTCGGCTGTTGGCTCAACAATGGTCTGCTTAGAAACTGGCTCAACGACAGTCTCAGGAACAGCCACTGGAGCGGCTTCTGGAGTAGCTTCAACTGCACCAGATTGGACTGGAGTTTGTGGCTCAACAGACTTCAGTGGTGTGGTTGGTTCCGGGGTGGCCTCACTGGAAGTGGCAGCGGCAGCGGCAGCAGCGGCCTTCTTCTTTTTGGCTGCCTGTTTCTTCTTCTTGTTCTTCTTAGCATTCTTACCCTTTGGTGTGGCACCAGACTGTGGGGTACCGTCAGAGGATGAGAGCACGGTGGCAGAGGCACTTGGGGTAAGAGTCTGGTCGTTTTTTCTCACTGGAGTGACAGGCACATCGGCAGCAGCGTCGGAGGTCTGAGGTGGGGTCGGCAACACAGAGGCAGCGACTTCTGGAATGGTCTCTTTCTTCACTTCCTGAATAGTGTCTTCACCTGGGATAACCATTGCGATAACGTTCTGCTCTTTCTTGGCCTCTTCAACAGTGATCTCCTCGAGTTCAAGGTTAGGGTCGTTGGCGATGACAGAAACAATTGGCTCTTCTCCGTCGCGAATTATTTTCGTAGTGAACTCCGCGCCAGTCACATTCTCGATCTCGGTGACGTTGGCAGGCTCAACAGGGGTCGTTTCATCGGCGCTCGCAGCAACAGCAGGCACAGCAACAGCCTCCTCTGTGGTGTCAGCTGGTTCAGCAGTGGTGGAAGTCTCCAATTGAGCTTCCTCGGTCACTGGGGTCTCCTTCTCCTCCTCCAACACTTCTGGCTCAACAGGCTTCTCCTCGGTCTCAGCCTCCACAGAGGCGGTAGGAGCAACATCAACATCATCGCCGGAAGTTGCCGTAGTGATGGCTGGCTCTTCAACAGCAGGCACAACTTCCTCAGTTGGTGTGACAGGGTTTGCTGACTTGGGAACAGCCTCGACAGTAGCTGTGGCTGTCTTAACAACTTCAGAGGCGCCCTCGGTAGTGGTGGCAACGGCGGTGGCAGTGGCTACACCAACAGCACCGACAGTAGCAGCGGTGACAACGCCCACAGTAGTAGGAACAGCTGCTGCTGCTGTGGACTTGGACTTGGACACAGGCTTCTTCTCAGAGGATGTTGTGGATGGCTTCTCCGTGGTCTTCTTGTCCTTCTTGGACTTGAACGCTGAGAACAAACCAGACATTCTCTTCTTCTTGGACTTTGGTGTCTCTGGCTCGGCTTGCTTTGCAGTCTTCTTTGGTGTGCTCACAGCCTTCTTGGAAACCGTTGCAGCTTCAGTAGCTGGAATCTCAGATGTCTCGACCTTAGTCTGTGTGATGACAGCATCGCCAACCTCCTTGCTCACAGTCTCTGTGCCTGAGGCAGCAGCATCGGCAGTAAGAACGGCACCAGCTGCTAGAGCTGCTGCTGCGCCAGCTGAAACACCTGCAACGTGTGAATCCTGTTCATCATGTGCTGTTGGCTCGACTGACTTCTCTGCAACTTCAACTTCCTTGAAAGTCAACTCTTCTTCACCCTCTTTCTTCTCTACTTCGGCAAGCTTGGCTTCTTCCTCTGCCTTGAGGTCTCTTTCCTCTTCTGCGAGTCTAGCCTCTTCTGCAGGCTTACCTTCCTCGGCAAGTCTAGCTTCCTCTGCTAGCTTGGCTTCTTCAGCAAGTCTAGCTTCCTCTGCCAATCTAGCCTCCTCTGCGAGTCTCTCTTCTTCTTCCTTACGGACTCTCTCTTCTTCTGCAAGTCTCTCCTCTTCTTCTTTACGGAGTCTCTCCTCCTCTGCAATTCTGGCTTCTTCTGCAAGTCGAGCTTCCTCTGCAATTCTGGCCTCTTCTTCCTTACGTAGTCTCTCCTCCTCGGCGAGTCTCTCCTCTTCTTCCTTACGGAGTCTCTCCTCCTCGGCAAGTCTGGCCTCTTCTGCCAATCTGGCTTCCTCTGCGATTCTGGCTTCCTCTGCGAGACGTTGGCGTTCTTCCTCCTCCTTTCTCAATCTCTCCTCTTCGGCCTTTCTCTTGATCTCCTGTTCTTCCTCGTACTTCTGTCTTTTCAACTTGGCATCCTCAAGTCTGGCAGCTCTCTCTGCCTTACCAGCTTTGACAGCAGCCAATTCTTCCTTGATGCTTTGAAGCTTAGTTCTCGACTGGGCCAATTCCGATTCAGAGTTCTTCACATTCTCTTCAGCTGCTGCGGCATCCTGTTCGGCTTTGGCAATCAACTCTTCATTCTCGGTTATCTGAGCCTTAATCTCAGCAATCTGAGTCTCGAGAGCTGCCTTCTTGGATGCTTGTTCGGTACTGACATTCTTCTGCTTCTCCACTTCACGGTTGTTCTGTGTCAATTGCAATTGCAGGAGTTCAAGCTTGAGCTCATACTCTGACTGACGAGCATGCAAAACACGAGTGGAGATCTCATGTCTTCTCTGGGCCATCACACTGTTGTGAATGGCTGTGGTGTTGACAAGGGCCTGTGACTCGGTTTCACGCAACCTCTGTGCCTTGTCTTCAACAAGCTTCTTTGCAGCAGCCTCGGAGTCTGTCTCGTGTTTCTCCTGTGCCTTGACAATCTCCTTCTTGGTCTTAGCATCGAAATCCTCGATCTGCTTGTCAATGGAGGCAATTGACTTCTCCACCTCGGCAACTTGCTTCTCATAGTCAGAGCTGACTTTCTTCTTCTCGAGGTCGAGTTTCTTCTTGAACTTGGCAAACTTTGAGCTCAGCTTCTGTTGGTCCTTCAATGCTTCCAGCTCCAGCTTCTTCTGACGTCTGAGGTCCTTAAGTTGCTGTTGTTCTGTGGCCTTTTCGTTGATACCTTCAAGACTCTTACTCAGTCTCTTCTGAGCAATGGCCAAGATGGCACTCTCGGACATCTTCAAGCCACCACCAAGGTCGATGATGTTCTCGACAACCTGTTTCTTCTTGACTTTCTCCTTGATCTCGCCAGCTTCAGCGAGAGATGCAGAGGCGGCAGCAGCAGCGGTTGCCTCCTCAGAACCAGTGAGGACCTCTTTGTCCTGACTAGTCGAGGCTTCAATGGCGTCTTCTTTCTTCAAGGCTGCATCGGCGGCAGCAGTGGCATCAGCAGGTTCAGTGGACTCGGTGGTAGCTTTGCTAGTTTCCTTTGGAGCTTTCGAAACGACTGGTTTGGGCTTCTTAGTGTTCTTCACCTGGCGACGTTGGTTATCTCTAAAAGGGGAGACCCAGGTCTTCTCCTCACGCACAATGTCCACCGTCTGACGGAAGGCACTGACCTTCTGTGGCGGTTTCTCCTGTGAAGGTTCAGCTGACATTGTTGATTGGTCTTCCAGATTGGATAGTCAGTGTGATAGTCGGTGAATTATTAGTGCTAGCTGTACTCTACTATGAAGTGCTGCTTTGCTTTTTTCCCGTGCTGTGTGAAATTTGGGGGAGAGGGGAGGCTGTATATGGACAAACTTGCGATAAAGGCCGGTTGGGGCAACATGACAAGACCATAAACCCACACACCACCGATCTTCATCGGGGCAATTTCAGTCCCAAAAGGGAAAGGGCCAAAACAGGTCGCGCGTAGAGATGTGAAGGGGACTAAATTTGTGGGGCAGAGTCACTTAAATAGACGTTGGATTATGGGGTATACAAATGTTCTCTCCTTATAATTACAGGAGAAGCATGGCAGCAGCACCAAGCAGGGAAAGAGAGAGGGAAGTCTTGATGGCACCACCGGCAGAGGCGCTGGTCAAGCTGGTAGTGGAAGTAGCAGCTGAGGCAGTAGAACCCTCAGTGACGGACTGGACGAAACCTGTGGCAGCTGAAGAGGAAGAAGAAGAGGAAGAGGTGACAGTTGAAGAAGATCTAGATGAGGAGCTAGATGAAGAGGCACTAGATGAGGAGCTGGAAGATGATGTGGAAGAAGAAGAAGAAGAAGAAGAAGAAGAAGAAGAAGAAGAAGAAGAAGAAGAAGAAGAGGAGGAGGTGGAGGAGGAGGAAGATGATGTAGAGGAAGATGATGTAGAGGAGGATGTTGTAGAGGAGGATGTTGTAGAAGAGGATGAAGAGGTGGTAGAAGAGGTGGAGCTCGACTTGGATGAGGAAGAGGAGCTTGATGAAGAAGAGGATGAAGACTCACCTGGGGCACATCCAGAGTTGTCATCCAAACCGGAGTTGTCATAGGAGCACAAGACAGTGTTGTCATCAGTCACCACAATGGAGGTCTCATCGAAGACAGTTGTGTCCTTGTAAACGTAAGCCTTGGATCCCTGGACTTCAACAGAGGAAGGAAGCTCACCACACTTGATGTAAGCATCTTTGATAGTGACGTAGAAGTAACCCTTGTCAGTGATGTCCTCGGAGTCCCAGTTGACAACACCACCAGCCCAGTCTTTGGTACCCTGACCAGCAGTGTCCAAGACAGGCCAGAGAGAGAACTGCACTCTAGCTGGTGTCTGTGGGTATGCGTATGTACCAGTAGCAGAGTCGTAAGTGTCAGCCTTCTTCAACGTTCTAACGGACTTACCATCCAAGTACCAGGTGATCTGGTCCTCTTGCCAGTCGACCTCGTACAAGTGGTAGTTCTCGAAAGTGTCCGTTGTGTCGATGTTGAGGAAGTTGTTCCAGTTGAGAACACCTTGGTGGTAGTAGTTGGTCTCAGCGACGTTCAACTCGTATCCAACAAACTCCCAGTCGATCTCATCCTGGGAGTCGGAGAAGGAGATGAAGGCGGAAACGATACCACCAGTTCTGGAGGTCTTTATAGTAGCACCGTACTTACCGTAGAGCATGTATCTCGAGGAGGATAAGACTGTACCGGTGGAGTCCTTAGGCATGGTGATCAGGAGAGCATCACCAACATCGTTGTTCAGGGCGTAACCGGAGTACACCCAGTCGGTGTCATCTGGGTTTCCGAGGTACTGCTCGATGTTTGGGAAGGCCTGGGAACCGAACGTTGTGGTGACGTCCTTACAGGCTGGCATAGGCATACAGGCCTCCTTCTTGAAAGAGAAGAGTGGGTGACAACCACCGAGACAGGCGGCACCTGTGCCACACATACCGAACTAGTTACAACATGGGGCGGACTCTGGACACTGGGAGGAAGCTGAGCAAGCTGGACCAAGCTGTGCAAGGGCAACTGGAAGGGAGACCAGCAGGGTAGCGAGAACGGAAGCTGGGAGAACCATGCTATAAGCGAGTGTAGACCGTTGGGAAGTAATAGGAAGGGGTATCAAGAGGATCCTTGATGGGTACACATCTCAAAGACGGAAGAGCCATTCCCCACTTTAAATACCATAGCCTTCCAATTCACATCATTTCACCACTGATCGGGTACCACACTTGGCAATTGTAATTTGTGGGTAGTGGGCAGTTATACGTCAAGGTGTGCCTAACAGTGCAGGAATGGTAAATAAAGGGCGCGTCCAGATGGTAAAGTATGCATTTTCACTGCTGAATCGGGAAACCAGCGGTGATAATTTTTCACGCGTTCCTGTGACTACACGGTATCCCCAACTGGAAAAAGGCCTTGTGAATCCTGACTGGAGGCGAGTCGATCGTTTGATTGGTGGTGTCTTGCGTAAGTAGGCAGTCGGGGATATACATCAAGATCGTAGAACTGTAAAGTTAGTCTGGCCTTTTCGAAGTTTGATCTTTGCCATGCCGTAAAGGCCATAAATACCTTTTACAGCACTGTTAGTTGATTGGTGATCACATTTATAGGTTTATTCAGATATCTGATTTGTATGCTCTTTGGGGTCTAGTCTCAGCCTTTCTTGTACCTCTGTTTCAGCAGCGAATCCTTAAAAGTTAAGAAACTTGAAAATCAGTTGTTCTTTTCCTCCCTCTGTCGTGTCGATGCTCTGCGACGATTTTAGTATGCATCACTGCATGTTAGTGGTGGTACCAATCACCGTAGACACGAGGCTTCGGCATGACTCTTTTGACTGTTAAATGTTTAGTACTTCGAGTCTTTGGGTACACATGTAACTTCCAACATAACAGCAGATACGGTATGTGTAATGACACTGGGAATTTGTAGAATCTGGGTACGCGGGTTCTAGACTTGGCGGTGTAGACCCTAATGTGTATATATTACAAGTACATCCATACTCATGGCCTGCGACCGTCCAAGAATTGAAACAAAGCTGAATGAAAACAATCGTCAAGACTGTGTCATCCTTCACTTACCGAGACCGAACTCCTTACGAACGGCACTACCGAATCTCTCCAAACCAACAGTGAGCTTGTCGAGAGCAACAGCAGCGTAGGTACCTCTGAAGAAGATCGTGGTGCTCTGCTCCTTAGCCTCAACGGCCTGTGGTGGGTTGGACTGACCGGTCGACTTGAACCAAGAACCTGGAATCATGAGACAACCCTCCTTCAAACCGGTCTCGTACAAGGCAGCCTCGACCTTCAATGGGTCAGAACCAAACTCAGTGGCAAACTTAGGGTGCTTAGTAGCATCGAACTGCACTGTGAAGAACATACCAGCAACTGGTGGGGTGTAGTGTGTAACCTCCTTTGGCAAGAACTTCTCAAGAGCGTCGATGGCAACGTCACGCTTGTGTGTGTACTCGGAACGCATACCGATCAACCAGTCGATGTAACCACTCTGGCCCCATCTCTGCAAAAGACCATTGACAAGTGACTGCGTGAAACCGGATGGTGTCTGGATAGTGACCTCATGGAGTCTCAAGAGTCTCTCGATAACAGAGGACTGGGCAACGACCCAACCGAAACGACAACCTGGAGCCAACACCTTGGAGAAGGAGTCCAATCTGACAACACGGCCCTCGGTGTCCATGGAGATGAAGGACTCAACAAGAGAGTCGAGGAACTGCTCGTGGGACTTGACAGCCTTGCCTTCTCTGGCAGCAACGTCCTGTGTGTATGGCTCCATCTGGAGGAAGTAGTATGGCTCATCCTCAAGGATAATGAAGTCATGTTTTTGGGCAATCTTGTAAATGGCCCTTCTTCTCTCTGCGCTCAAAGAGGAACCAGTTGGGTTCTGACCAGTTGGCACTGTGTAGAGAAGCTTAGGCTTTGGACCGACCCAGTTATCAAGCAATGTGGCGAGCTCCTCTGGAATGATACCGAAGTCATCCATTGGCACTGGGAAGGTATTGACACTGAGGGCATGAGCGGTCTCCAAGGCGGAGGAGAAAGAGTAGTCCTCAACCAAGATGGTGTCGTCCTTGTTACAGAAAGTTCTCAGGATAGCATCCCAAGATTGGGTGTTACCGACAGTGGTAATGACGTTCCAATCTTCGTATGGGACCTTGTGGACGATCTTGGTGTGGTCTCTGAGGTAGTCGAGAAGCTCCTTCTGACCTTCGGATGCACCGTACTGCAATGCTCTAGCGAGAGGGATGTCGTTTTCCTGGCAATCGGCAGCCTGCTTGAAGACCTCAGTGACGACGGTCTCCTCAGCGGTCTGTGGCACAGCACCAATACCGCTCTTGAATGGGGCGGCTGGGGACTCAGCGGTGACCTTGTTCCATGGGAAGTAGTCGTTGAGAGGAAGACCACCGCCGAGGAAGACGATGTTAGGGTCGGCGTAGTACTTGAAGGCGGTCTTCAGGGCAGATGGTTTTCTGCTCTTGGCCTCTTCGGAAAACAAGTGGAAGATATCTCTGGCGGCGGCAACCATTTTTTTTTGTGTGGGGGATGAATATAAATAATAGAGGGTGGAGGGTGACGGGATCTGAATTCGATCTGGGAACGTAGATGAGGAAACAGTGAAATTGTGCGGAGTGACCTCTTTTTCAACCCTCCCCGGTATGACTCAGGGCCGAATATAATCGCCGATGCCTAGACTCCAGCTGGATTCTGGCCGGTCGCGGTGGCGGAAGTTGGGCGCTATCGTGGGAAATTTTCCAACTTCGCGAATAAGATACGAAAGCGTCTCTATACGGTAACTCTGGGCGGGAAGAGCCGTCCACCGATAACAAGTATTTCTAAGAGGTTGAATTATATTTTTTATGATTAACTCGTATATCGCAATCCATTTGGAGTACTCAGGCAGACTTCACACTCAGTCCAAACTCCTTGCGAACAGCAGCGGCAAATCTCTCAATACCGGTGGTGAGCTTGTCGAGGGGAACTGCAGCGTAGGTTCCTCTGAAGAAGATCGTGGTGGCGGCGGTGGCATCGGTCGAGGTAGATAAGGACGACTCTGTCTTGAACCATGAGCCTGGAATCATCAGACATCCACTCTTCAATGCGGCCTGGTAGATGGCATTCTCAACCTTCAATGGGTCCTTTTCCAATGTGGTCTCGAACTCAGGGTGGGTGGAGGCATCGAACTGAATGGTGAAGAACATACCGGCAACTGGAGGTGTGTAGTGTGTGACTTCCTTTGGCATGAACTTCTCAACGGCGTCGATAGCAGCGTCACGCTTGATGGTGTATTCAGAACGCATACCGATCAACCAGTCAATGTATCCGTCTTGTCCCCATCTTTGCAACAACCCGTTGACGATGGCCTGTGAGAATCCAGATGGTGCCTGGATGGTAACCTCGTGGAGTCTTGTCAATCTCTCGATGAATGCGGCCTGAGCGGTAACCCAACCCAAACGTGATCCGGGAGCCAAAACCTTGGAGAAAGAGTCCAATCTAACAACACGTCCCTCGGTGTCAAGTGTGAGGAATGAAGTGACCAATGAGTCAAGGAACTGCTGGTGGTGCTTGATACATCTTCCCTCTCTGGATGCAATGTCTTGTGTGTATGGCTCCATCTGGAGGAAGTAGTATGGCTCATCTTCCACGATGACGAAATCGTGCTTCTGCGCAAGCTTGTAGATGGCTTTTCTTCTCTCAACTGTCAAAGAAGAACCCGTTGGGTTCTGGCCAGTTGGCACAGTGTACAAAAGTTTTGGCTTGACACCCACCCAGTTATCCAAGAGCTCCTCCAGCTTTTCTGGGATGATACCGAAGTCATCCATCACAACAGGGACAGTTTCAACTCCCAAAGCATGTGCAGCTTCCAAAGCAGCTGGGAAGGAGTACTCCTCAGCCAATATAGGTTCACCCTTGTTACAGAAAGTTCTCAGCATGGCATCCCAAGACTGTGTGTCACCAGCGGTAAGGATGAGGTCCCAGTCCTCGTATGGAATGTTGTGAATCTTAGAGGTATGTACCTTGAGGAACTCAACAAGCTGGCGTTGACCTTCGGACATGCCGTACTGAAGGCCTGTGGCAAGTGCAATGTCCTTCTCGTGGGTGAGTGCGTCAGGGAACTTCTGTAACTCGGTGATGGTTTGCTCTTCAACGGACTGTGGAACTGCACCAATACCGTTTGCGAAAGGTGGTGCTGGTGACTTAGTGGAGACTTCATTCCATGGGAAGTAGTTTGGCAATGGAAGACCACCACCAAGGAAAACAATCTCTGGGTCACCAAAGTACTTGAATGCGACTTTGAGGGCAGAAGGGTTTCTGCGCTTGGACTCCTCGGAAAGGAGATGTGTTAGGTCTTTAGCTGCTGCAACCATAGTCAGATGATGTGTGTGATATTAGCCAACTATCAAAAGGGACTGGACTGATATTAGCCAACTATCAAAAGGGACTTGACACCGAGCTGAGTTGAGATGAGCGGAAATTATCATCCCTTTATATACAAAAGAGTGGATAAAACCTCTCCGTGTGACGTGGAGGGTGGAGAACGATCGACGAGCGGTAAGTAACGGAAATCATCGGCTATCAGTGGAGAAATGTGAGCTCATTTCCGATACGAACCGCTTCCAGCCGCACTCCGAGTGTCCACTATCGATTACCTCATTAGTCACTGGTGAGTCAACAAGAATAACTTTTGAGGACAGAGCTAGTATGAGGTTGGTAGTTGTGGTACTAGTGAAGTTAGACGAGTCTGCTGGTCGATTGAAGGTAGCTCGTACTATCTCTACATCGAGAAGGGTGTCAAGACTCAAGACTCAAGTGGTCGCGGTATATTTCCGTTTATGGAGCTGTCAAAATGTACGGATGTTACTGGGGTGTGGATGAATGTTCAGGTGCTGGTACGGATGTGTCACATTACCCAATCGGGAAGGCCTCTGGTGCTAAGTTTTGGTGCTAAAGCACAATCAATGCGCTCTTTTGAATGGTCCAAACACTTGGTATCAGTGAGATACTAGAACTAAGGTTCATAGAGTCTTTTTTATTTCCTAAAAAAGTGTTTGATTTTCGAAAAGGTACTAAGATCTGTGAAGACTAAGATCAAGTATCTGAAGCTTTAGTGGAGAAATCAAAATTTCATTCTTTGTAACTTGAAATTGATAGCCCTTGGAGGCTGGTAATGGATCAATGGTAAACATTTCAAGTCAATCAAACCTCTAATGATCCAATAATAAAATATAGTGGCCTATTTGTAGAACTTTACTGAAACGTATATTTGAGGGTTGACCTAGATGAGATGAGTTTTTTTTTTTTTTATTTTTGACTCATTTTCCCGATTAGCGGCGGTTTTAGATCCAGAGGTTTCAGGCTCCAGACCGCGCATGAAAACTTCAGACCTTTTTTGTCGTGGTGACGCCCCACACTCATTCGCGATCTGTAAACAACAACAACAACAAATAAATCCGTAAACAACACCAGGGCTCGGCAGTGAGTAAAGGCACCCTATACTCATACTCATGAGTACTCCATGAGTACACCCGAAATAGGTAATTGTCGCGGAACAAGACACGTTACGGATTGATCATACTTGATGGGAAAATGGTATACGGCACTCTAGACTCTAGAGGTACCATTCTCAGGCTGTTCTACCAAAAGCTACAGATCTTCTACCACTCCTACAGTTTATGCCACCCAACAAGAAACTCAAAGCATCTCCGGTTAGTGTTGCGGAAGCGCACTAGAACGTTGAAACAATCGACCTTCTCAATGATCCTCGATACAGCTCTGTTGTCTACAAGATGTTCTGTGGATCAATACTCCCAAATACCTACTTCTTCAAGCTTAAGGACAAACATGGCAACTACGATACGAGCAAGAGGTACTGTGACTACCGGCTGAAGTGTCCACTGACGTTATGCTCTTGTTCCATCAAGGGAAGACGTCTAAGTGAGAAGATACCAAATTTGTCTACCACCAATCTCATGAAGCTGATCACAAACAAGAACGCTCATGGAGCAGCTCTAACTAAGATTTATGAACGACTGGAATCTGAGAGAGTGCTTGGAAATGATAAAGGCTTCCAACTGCCAAAACATTCTCGTATGCAGAAAAACGTCGGTATCACTGACAGACTCACTACACAATCGATCGCCGTGAAACGAGACAATACCGCAACTGCAATTCAGGATTTGGTGATCCAGTCTGGTGTATCGTTCGCACAAGCGACAGGATCACCCTTCACTAATGTGTTGAGAGCCGCTGCTGGGTTTGCTGACAACCCCGTTGGATCAGACAAAACTCTCAAACGCCAGCTAAAGGAAAGGTATGTTGAGAGCCAAGCTATGCTACACCACTTCATTCACACGTGCAGTGATGAGATCAATATCATAACTGATATGTGGGAGTCTGCGGACCACACCTCAACGTGGTTCATGGCCATTCTCGCTGTGTTTGCCAACACCCACACTGGTAAGCGAGAAGAAGTCTTGTTGGCATTCGAACCTGTTGAAGGTGACCACACTGCTCAGACATTGGCAGATATCATGGTTAACGTTTTGAGGAGATACAAGATCACGAACCGCATCAACAAGATCATCATGGACGGAGCTGCCAACAATAAAAGGATGGCTGATGTGCACCTATATGAGATGATATCCGCTTTACATCCTGGGTGCAAACCGGTGATGGAGAAAGACAACAACAGTATCTTATGCATGGCGCATGTGGTACACAATCTTGTCAAAGCCATGCTCACTTCCCTTGGTACTTCCAAGTGCGATTTCACTGATATTTGGCTTTCAGCGAGACGCACACTGAGCGTGCCAGAGTCTGGCGATGATGCCGGAGAACATGACTTCCACCAGTTCCTTCTATCTGCAGCCATACATCAAAACCTTTCTGCTGGAGATGAATCCAGAACTACAAAGACTGAGTTGGAAAGACTACTTCAAGGAAAATCTGATGGTTCTCCAGTCTTGGACGTGAACAGTAACAGTCCACAGACACGCTCAATCGATAAGAGCCTCAAAGACAGACTAGCGGAGCTGAACATCAACCTAGATCCACTTCAAGCCATATAGAAGGGAAGAGAGTTGATTAAATGCATATCCAGGAACCAACGTTACAAGAAGACTTTCTATGAAATCACCAGAATGTTCAACCGCCAAAACCCCAAAAGATCCATTCCCATCGGCGTACCCTCTCTGGACGTGAAGACAAGGTGGGGGAGCACATATAAAATGATATAGCAGATCTTGCTGTATCGCCCCATCATCCTCTCATTCTACAAGGTAGCTTTGCTACACTCCAAAAAGCGCCAGTCAGGTGGATATGAAGAGTTTGGTACGGGTTCATCAGCTGTCCAGAGTCCCTTCCTAGGATTCACAGACTGGATTATACTCTCCATTCTCCATGAAGCACTTCAACGTTTTGATGTCATCACTAAGTCGTTGTCCAGTAATGAGGAGTCCAACGACATCACCACTCTATTGTTCTACATCAATGAGATCCAGAATATTCTGGACATCAACGCGTCCGGTGAATCAGTGACTCAGAACCAAGCCAAAGGAGACCCCAGACGTATGCGCGGGGAGAAAGCTTATCTGTCATTGTTACACAGAGACTTTGTTGCTCTTGATAGAGAAACGAACGGACCGGGTTCAACGTTCGTGACGCTGGAGTCTTTCCGGGAGATCTATGAAACGATAAGAAAGGTGATTGTGCTAACAATGGGCAGGACTGGATCGAAGCATTTCGAGAAGACAAGATAGCGTGTGGAAGATCATGTTCTTGATGCTGACGTGGCGACATTTTTAAACCCTGGATTGGGCATCAAGTACTTACGATCACACATGGGAGATGGCAGGTATCAAGAAGGATCTCCAGAGCTCAAAGAATTGATCCAGAGACTGTATGTGAAAGCAGAACGTTACAATGACGCCCACCAAATCTACCCGGAAACTACAACTGAGGAGATAACGGAGTACGTTGCCATCGGCAGTTCTGAAGACTCTGGTGAACTCAGCGATGAAGATGTTGTTGACGCAGATGAAGAGGTGCTACTCGCTCAACAGTACTTGCAAGGCTACCCACTCGAGAATAACCCTGTTTCATCGAAGATGTCGCAATCTCTCACAGCTAATGACGACTGCAGTACTGGTGACGATCCCTTGAGACCCAAGATGAGAGCTATCACTAAGGAGATAACTGTCGCTGCTCAAACAAGAATCGAAAAAGAGATATAGGACTTCATGAAATTGGATCACATTGGGCTACATCCTGGGCCAGGGAAGCTGGTATACAACTGCTCTGATTTTTGGTTGCAGAATCCAGTATCAAGAGAACGATTCCCACTTCTATGGCACGTCGCAGCTTCCTACTCAGTTATTTGTCTTTCTAGTACACAGGTGGAAAGGCTGTTCAGCAAGGTGCGCCACATCTATGGCCATCGTCGACAGTCCTTGAAACCGGGTACGGCTGAACAACTTGTATCGCTTCAACATGCCTTGGAGTATAACTCCCACGTTACCAGACCCACCAACATCTCATTAACAGACGGTCAATGGAAGGAGATCATCCCTGAGGAGCCGAGTGTCTTTGAGCCAATCACAATAACTGACTTTATTGGCATTTACTCAGGTCGAACATTGAGTGACATCACAAAGGGGATGTACGTCGATGCTGCAGAATCGAATCAAGAAGTTATTGTTGTGGATGATGAAGACGATTCTACAGAAGATGAAGCAGAAGAGGATGACGTGGACCTTATTGCTTTGGACTTGGCTATCGAGCATCTTGACCCACTCGATCTCCTGTTGGGTTCTTTAGTTCTCTCCAACGTTGCAGAATCCCAGAGTTGATATGTAAAGTACTAATATAAATAAATTTTGAGAACAGGCATGTTTAACACTGGTGTGCAGTTATAGATCAGACACAATCCGAAGAACATTCGAAGTTCGTACTATTACTACTGGGCACTTAGGCCCGATGAGAGCTTTAAGGTATTAGGTAGTCTATAGATTTTTACTCACGTACTCATACTTAACTATGGTGAGTACAGGACCCCGTACTCATACTCATGAGTATTTTCGCGTACTCATGAGTATTTTCGCTTACTCATGAGTAAGAGTACTCGCGAAATTACTCACTGGCAGACCCGTAAACAACACCTCCTTTTCCTCCTTCCTTATACACCCGTCTACCATGCCAGCAATCAACAACCTACCATATACACTTGTTTTTGAACGCCAAAACGTAAGTGTCACTGAGATATGGCAGCCTAGATCATAATACTAACAACCGCTCGAAGAAAATGGGTCTGAAGGTTATTCCACCGGCTAATCATGAGATAAGGTGTCCAACCAACTGGATCTCAGAATTGCCACCCAGTCTTCATCAAAAGCTTGCACAGCTGGATACATTCGAAAGACTCAGAGAGTTTGTCAAGTTTGAATTGCCATTTGATTCCATTACCTCCGAAGAAAGAACACGTCTTGCCTTTTTACGGTCAGAGATATTCGAGTGAAGTACGATGGTATGAACGTTTACGATGACATTACACAAAGGGAGGGTAAAAGGGATCTTCAGGAAGATATACTTGCCTCAGAGGATGAAAGGATGAATGCCAAGAAGTCACAGGAGCTTCAACGTGATCTACTTTCTGTCATTGAAACTATGAGATAGGCCATGTACATCATGGTATCTAACAATGATCACGTTGGTCTACAAACACAGTTAGAGTCTATGCTGAAAACTAAGCACATCATTGCCACCCATTGTTGGAGAGATGAAACGGATCAAGATCTGTAACCCACTAAGTAATTATTTTATTTTTGTTGAATTTATAGGCTTAGTTCAATTAATGGTGTATATTCTTCCTAAGATCTGTGGTGATTGGGAAACGATCTTGTTCAGCGTTAGTCCTTAGATCAGCTACGGCTTGATTTTTGCCTGGGGCGCCGGGGTATCATAACCGGTCCACTAGAGTACTCCAGACTAACTACGATCGATGAGACTCAATTTCTAGTCCGCTCATGTCAAATCAAGTCCCGCGCCGGCGGAAAAAATCTGCAAGCCGCCGACCTGAAACCTCTCCTTATAAAAAACTGGCCGATTAGGACGTAATCCCGCGCCATTTTTTTTTTTACTTTTCTCCCCTACCCGTCAACGGTCTCCTATACGTGCAACCGAAACTGATGGAAATTAGTCACAAATTAAGTGGCTGTTTTGTGGGGATGGAGTGTTCTTTGAACTTTCAATCAACTGATGAACCGATAAAAAGTTGAAACTTCAAACCAAGGTTCAAAAGAGTTCAAAATCTCTTCACAATGAGCCAAGAATCAATGACCTTCTCGGAGCAGATGGACGGTTTCCCTTGGTGGCAGATCTCCGTGATCTCCCTAGTGAGACTGGCCGAGCCCATTGCCTTCTCATCACTGTTTGCCTATGTGTATTTCATGGTGGAGGATCTTGGAGTGGCATCTTCAAAGGCAGAAGTGGCCAAATATGCTGGATTCTTAGCGTCCTCGTTCGCACTTGCATAGGTGATCACCGCTATGATGTGGGGGAAGTTCGCTGATAAGCATGGAAGAAAGCCTGCTATCCTGCTGGGACTCACAGGTTGTATGGTGTCCATGTTACTCTTTGGGTTCGCAAGAAACTATCCGATGGCGATGGGTGCCCGTATCTTGGCGGGTCTCTTGAACGGTAACGTCGCCGTGATTAGAACTATGTTGGGAGAGGTTGCCAAGGAGAAAAGACATCAATCGTTGGCGTTTGCAGTGATGCCCCTTGTATGGAATCTCGGTAATGTGGTTGGTCCGTTGATTGGTGGATATCTGAGTGGAAAAGACTCAAAACTTGAGGCACTGAAACCATTCGTTGAACGGTTTCCTTACGCTCTTCCCAACGTTGTCATCGCAGCACTTCTCTTCTCCGGTGGAATTGTGGCTCTATTCTTCCTCGAGGAGACCCATTACCGCTTCAAGGATCGTCCAGACCGTTTCCTGGAGATTGGTGATCGACTTCTAGCTAGAGTGAGAAAAGTTCCACAGCACACAAGAGTGTGGCAGACCAGAGTGTACTACGAAGACGATCAAGAGGCAGAATCATCTGTTCCTTTGTACGATTTCAGCTCATCAGACCCACTCACCAAGGGACAAGAAGAAGATGAAGAGACAAGAGAAAGACCACCATCTTCTCCTTCGTCCGTGGAGGACGTTGGTGAGACAGGTATAAAGGACATCATCACCCAGCCAGCTATCTTTGCAGCACTCCTTTCATACTTCATCCTTTCTGCTCACTCAGTCGTATATGACGAGTTCATGCCGGTGTTCTTGAACACTCCTGTGGCACGTACGGAGTCTGGTGAGTTGAAATCCAAGTTCCCTTTCAAAATAGCAGGTGGGATGGGCTTCACATCATAGCAAACAGGTACACTTCTCTCATCAACTGGACTCATTACGGTTATCTTCATCACTCTTATCCTCCCCTTTGTTCAAAGAAAGCTCGACTCACTGAGCATCTACAGATGGTTCTACATCCCACTCCCGATCTTTTACTCACTATTCCCCTATGTGGTTTTCCTCGTTGACTCCAAGACACTTTCACTGCTGGCAGTGTACGCTGGTGCCTCTATCAAGTCGATGTGTGGTAATCTCATCTTCCCTTAGGTGAACTACATCGTCCACACATGTGCACCACCACGTCAAAGGGCATTCGTTAATGGGCTCTCCATCTCCATTGCTTCATGTGCTCGTTGTGGAGCGCCTTTCATTTGGGGGTTCCTGATGAGTTTGGGACAGAAGTACGATGTGGCACAGTTGGGATGGTGGGGGTTGACGGTGGTCGCCTTGGTGGGTATGTACTACGGCCGGTATCTCACTGATTAGGACATGGACGAGAGTGAGCACTGAGGAATCACACTGATTGGGTAAAATAGGATAGTTATAGACGTTCAAAAGATTGGATCTCTGGAGAGAACTTGTAGCCGTAGGTCAGCTCTGTAGTTTTTTTTTTTTTTCCCTTCTTCTTCCCACTCATCTCTGCAGTGCTCGTAACGCAAACAGCACATACGACATGACATCAGCACTTCAACACAAACCATCTCCTCAACGCGTCTGTTTATCTTTCTGAATATTCTCAGATCCCCCTCAAACCACGATTAAACACATCTCATGCACATCTTAAAGCTTCCCTGGCTCAACCATACGGAGGAGAAGCGCAAATACGAGGTGTACTCGCTCAGTGTGAGTCCCGATGGAACCCGTTTAGCCACTGGAGGGCTTGATGGAAACGTCCGTATTTGGTCAGTGGAGGACATTCTCAAGTTTCGAGACCCCAAACAGGAAAGAGATCCAGCCATATGTCGCCCCTTGTGCAGTATGGCACGTCACACTGGTGCCGTTACGGTGGTGAAGTTCTCTCCGGATGGACGATTTCTGGCATCCGGTTCAGACGACAAAGTCTTGTTGATCTGGGAAAGAGATGAGGAGTCCAGACCGGTGTTTGGCGAGCAGAATCTGGAGCATTGGACAGTGACGAAGAGAGCGGTGGGACACGAAAACGATATCCAGGACATAGCGTGGGCACCAGACTCGAGTATCCTAGTGTCGGTGGGATTGGACAGAGCAATCATCATTTGGAGTGGGAACACATTCGAGAGGATCAAACGGTTTGACGTCCACCAATCGCACGTGAAAGGTGTGGTATTCGATCCAGCAAACAAGTACTTTGCGACGAGCTCAGATGACAGATCTGTAAGGATCTTCAGATATCACAAAGGTGCCGAGATGTCCTTCTCCATCGAAAGAACTGTGCTGAAGCCATTCAGAAAGTCGCCTCTCACAACGTATTTCAGACGTCTCTCGTGGTCTCCTGACGGTCAGTTTATCGCAGCTCCCAATGCCACGAATGGTCCCCTCACTTCTGTTGCTGTTATCACCAGAGGAACTTGGGATTCGGACATCAGTTTGATCGGACACGATTCGCCATGTGAAGTTGCCAGCTTCTCCCCAGTGTTGTACGAGGTTGCCTCAGGAAGCAAAGAGGAGAAAAGCAAGAAGATTGCCTCTGTGGTGGCCACAGCTGGACAGGATAAGAACCTCGTGATATGGAACAACACCTATCCACGCCCTGTCGCAGTGTTTGAAGACATGTGTATGAAGACCATGACGGATATCTGTTGGAGTCCCGACGGCCTCACTCTGTTTGTGAGCTCGCTGGATGGGTCCATCTCTGTGATTTGCTTTGAAAAGGGTGAGTTGGGGACACCGGTGGCTTCTGAGAAGTATGACGAGCTGCTGAACAAGTATGGTGTTGACCAAGATAGCATGGTGTTCCCGGAGAGCACAGCACAGTTGGTGTTGGAAGAGAAGGCAAAGGAGTACGAGAAGACACTGAGTACACAGCATATGGACAGACTGATGAGCTTGGAGAGGGCAGCTACACCGACACCACCAGTGGTACCACAACCTGTTGGTACTTCTGCTTCTACTCTGAGTACACAGACACCGTTACAGCCATCAAAGACAGACACGGCGAAGAAACTCAACCGAGCCGTGGTCACCAATGGTAAGAAACGTGTTGCTCCAACGCTCATATCCACCACGTCACACTCCACTACGAGCAAATTCCAGTCTTCTGCAGTGGCCACATCACGGCCCCAGAAGGCAAACACCAAGACGCAGAAACAGCTCGACAAACTGCTATCCAAGACACCGTATGCACTTCCGAAGTTTGGTGTACAGACATCCGTTAACCCTTACTACATCAAGAGAAACTCAAGCTAGGACACGGAGAGCGGAGACGACGATAACGACGACATCATAGACCTCGATGACGATGACGAGGACAATGATGGAAAGGAGGAAGTTGTGCATACAAAGAGAAGAAAAACCAAAAGCAGATCGATATTCAAGTTGCAAGTGCCGGCGGATGACACCAATATCCTCTATCGTGCACTACAGGACAGCAAAGATCCAGATGTCCATGCCGTGTTACAAGTGGTCAACCACACAGAGGACGAAGACGAGCCGACGATCTTGGTGTTTGAGGCGAATGACGATGAGAATGACAACAGCTTCCAACTACACTACATCCCAGACAGAATATTGTGCATTACAGGGACAGTGAGGAAGTTCTGGGCACTCGCAACTACGTCAGGATCCATTCTCACTTTCACTCCATCGGGGAGAACTCTGCTACCGAAACTGGAACTCGGCTCAAACGTTAACTACATGATATCACAAGGGGAGGTTCTCTTGGTGGTGACGGATGACTACATGGTGCACTCTTATGATCTTGTAAAAAGGAAGAAACTACACAAGAGAGTCTCCTTGGCTCCTATCTTGAACTACAGAGAACGCATCACAACCAAGACGGTTAAACTGAGACCACAACTGACCAACATTGAGCTGGTTAACGGCATCATTCTTGTGCATTTGGATTCTAATGATTCTTATTACTACGATTCCGAATTGAAATCTTGGGTTGTTGCATTAGATACCTTCTATGCCAAGTACAACAAGTACAATGGTGTTTGGGTTAACAGATTTCAAGAGTCTCATCACGTCCGGAACACTGAAGAAGAGGATGAACAAGTGGAGTTTGTGAAGCAGCTCACATTCTTTGAGGGGTACGAGAGTCTGATGAACACTTTCAGCAACAATGGAGTTGCATCTGAGGTCCACAATGCCATTGATGAGATGAAACAATCAAGTGTATACCGCACAGTGAGACAAGATTGATCACTCAATGTATCCTATCCTCACCTCTGGTTTTATGTAGTCCCAATCACCAACACTGTAGGCAATGACTCGATGGTCTGTAGGATTCACAGCCACAGCTGGCACTCCGACTTCGCCATCGACAACTTGTACTGAGTCCATAGTTTGTCTTGCCAATTCAGCATCAGTGTAGTGAGTGATTCGACCATCCGAAGCACCGATAAGCAGACCCTCACTCTAAGGAAGCATCTAGCCATACATTCTTTGGTTTCCTGAGTTGAAATTCGGCAGACTCTCCACTTCTTCCAGCCCCATTCTGAGATCGAGCACTTTGATGGCATTGGAGTTACGAGAAACTGCGTAGAGATACTTCCCATTATGTGCTTCCAGCAGCTGTGAGATGCCATTGCCATTGTTAAACTTCTTCTCCATATAACAATCTCCATTGCTGTCCACAAGATGTATCCAATTGCTCCACGTGGCGATGTAAAGTCCATTTGTAGCACAAAACTCACTGTTTGACTGTTCAACACAACTGACGATCCCTTGAGCAATGATGTTCCCAATGCTCTCTGGTGTGTTTATATCAAACAGCAAGACACTATTGGACATTCCAGCAGCGAATGTAGTATCATCGAGGAACTTCAGGGTGTGTATCTTGTAGTATCTCTCTGTGTGGCTGTGCTGAGTGTTGTATATGCTCTTTATTGTGGGTGCACCATTGCTTTCATCAGTGGGCAGAAGATCAACCAGTTTCAATGGAAGGTTGTTCTATGATACAAGGACATTACAAGCGTCATTGTACACCGATGCCTGTGGATGCACACCAGTGGAGACGATGGGAGCAGTGGACATGAAGCTTCGTGTGAATGGCACCATGAGTTCGTTGTCGTCTTCCAGTAGAGAAGGGGAGGTCAGATATGTGCGAATGGCGTTGTCCTCAGAGACTGTCAGCAGAGAACTTCCATCACAGAGCCATTGTAGTTTGGAAGCAGTGGTGTATTGTCGAGTAATGGGTCGTCCGTTGTATTGGTGAAGAGTTGGGAAGGTGAATCCGCTTCCCTGGTGTTTCTCCAGTAGTTGTGTGTGATATTGGTTTTCTCGAGCGATGGAGGTCTCAAATCCACCATGGAAAGTGTCCCTAGTGGAAGCAAGACATCTCAGTTTCATTTGTTTGTGGTGTATATAGAATACTTGAGGATAATTGAGTAGAAGAGAGAAGAGAAAGTTCATCTCTCGCCGGTGCAGTAGTAAAAAAGGTTACCCGGTAGTGTTATTTCCGAGGTTGCGGAGTTAAGATCTACAACTCTGTCTTCCTTCAAAAGATGGTTCATTTTTTTTTTTTTGGGTCATAAGCTATAAAGGGGAGAATGAAACTGATCAACAGCATATTCTCATCATATCAATACCATCTCAGGAGTCAGCAGCCAACAACTTACAAGGAGAGGTTGGCACCGGCGTTGGACTTGACAGAAGCAGCAACACCAGAGGCATCAGCAGCAGACAAGCTGTATGGCAGGTCAACGGTGGTGGAGTCAATCACAGCAGAGGCACCGTTCATGACGTTACCGACAACCTGAGCAGAACCGGTGCCATCCACGGAGTAGATACCCTTGGAAGCACCCTCAAAGACGTTGTTCTCAATGAGCATCTTAGCACCCTTTCTGACGTTGATACCGTCGTTGATGTCCTCGAAGTAGTTGTTGACCATGTGGCCAGTACCGAATCTGAAGGATGGGCATCTGGAGTTGATGTTCTTCCAGTAGTTGGCGTAGTAGGTAACGGTCAAGTGGCCCTCGTCTTCAGAACCGTTGGAATCGGAGTGACCAACAAGGGAGGTCTTCCAGTGGTCGTGCAAGTAACAGTTGGAGATGGTAACGTAGTCAGAGGCATGGGTAACATCCATCAAACCGTCGTAGTAGTCCTTGTCGTGGTCTCTGTCGGAGAAGGCTTCAACGTGGTCGATCCAGACGTTGGTGGACTTCTGGATGGAAACAGCATCAACTGGAGCAAGACACTTGGAGATGACCAAGTTTCTAACAATGACGTTGGAGGAACCCTTGATGTACAAACCAACACCGGTCAAAGATGTACCAGCAGACTTACCGACGATGGTCTTGTCGGATGCGACCTTGATAGCCTCGTTACCAGAGATGTCACCAGTGATCTCGATGATGTACTTACCGTCGGCAGCGGCGTACTTCTTCAAGTCAGCAAGGGAAGAGACAGAGACAGTGGTACCACCAGTACCACCTGTAGTACCACCGTTCATGGATGCGTAACCAACTGGACCACCGGATGAGGAACCAGAAGAGGAGGAATAAGAGGCTGCTTTGGTGGCAGCTGCAGCGGCAGAGGAGGCAGCAGTAGTGGCAGCCTTCTTCTCAGAAGTGACATCAGCATCATCAGTACTGGTAGTCTTAGAGGTCTTAGAGGTCTTGGTAGTTTTTGTAGTCTTGGTGGTCTTAGAGGACTTAGTAGTCTTAGTGGTCTTAGTAGTCTTAGTAGTCTTAGTAGTCTTCGTGGTCTTAGTGGTCTTAGTGGTCTTGGACTTGGTAGTCTTAGTCTTAGTAGTCTTGGTCTTAGTGGTCTTTGTAGTCTTTTCATCATCGTCATCGTCATCATCGTCATCGTCGTCATCATCACGTTCGACCAAATCAGTCACAACTGGTGCCTCGGTGACAGCTGGAGACTCGGTGGCATCAGCAACAACGTCGGTGATTGTGGTACACTGGTAATAGTATGGGTTCACAGAGACACAGGTAGCAGGTGCCTGACACTCGGTGGCTTCGGTCCAGCCTTCACCACCGCACTGAGCGTACATGCTAGCAAGCTCACCTTTGACGGCGAGGAGCAAGAAGGGGATAAGAGCGGTCTTGAGAATCATCGTGGGATGGGGTGGGATGGGATTGGATTGGTTGATGGATTGATGGATGATTTGAACGACTCAGACACAACAGACTTGAAGCGGGGACTCCCCAATGGGTTTATATATCTCTCATCGCTTCAACCACATGGGTCCCAGTGAGATGTCTGAATGTGTTTGATGTGTGATGTTGAAAGTCTTTCACCCCTTTCGTGTGCTCAGATGTCAATTAGGAGGTGTAATCTTGATGTATATTTGGAAACTTCACAGTTTCAATGAGGAACTGAGTGGGTTTGATCGTAAAATGAGTCTATCTTTGGAGTTGTTGGACTTCGGTATGGAATTTTTTTTTTTTTTTTTTTTTTTTTTTCCCTTCTTCTTTTTTCCTTACCCTTTTACCTCCTACTCCCACTCCCCACTCCTACTCCCTTCTACAGTTCGAATTGTATCATCCGAGAACGATCTATAGTGTCATTAATCTAGTCTATCATACCCTTCTCAGTACTTCTTGAATCTCTTTGATCCGACATTCTTCGAATTATATCTCTTGTTCTTAGATGATCCAACGTTTCCCAGGTTGTTTGTAGGTACCATGGCACCAATCTTTTGCTTCTTCAAGTGTTTCAAAGCCTTAGCCAACACTGGCTTGGAGTTGAGTGAACTTGAATTGCTAAGACTTCTCTTTTTCTAACTCGATGGGGATGCAACGAACGACGAAGAATGCGTGGATGGAGAGGAGGGCAACGAGGGGGTCTTTTGTGACGATTTCTTTGGTACTTGGTTGATGTTCTTAGTCTGATTGTGAGATGATGAATTATGCTTCGCGAGTGTGGTAGATGCAGTTTTGAAGTTGGTGAACTTTGGTGTGGCAATGCGGTCCTTATGCGTGAGACGTGTGTAGACAAGGTAGTAAGCAGAAGGGTCACGCAGAGCTTGCTTCTCTGGGATTGTGTTGATGTACTCATCGTCATATGTGGCCCATGTACCATCAGGCTGACGACAATGAGCGATGTAGTGACCAGACGACACAGATCTTCCTTCGTGGACAACCACGGAGATGAGTTGGTACAATGCAGGTTCATCCTTCGTGGTGTATCGTGTGAGATCGAGAATCAAAGGATATGAGACACCTTGTTTCACCTTTGATGAAGAGCTTCCGTTGAATCTGAATCTCTTGAGATGGACAGCCAATGTCTCAGGGGCTCTATCAATGCTTGAGATCTTGATCGCACTTGTTCTCTGCTTACACTTCTCACACACATACCCACTCTTGTCCGATCTGTCAGGTTTGATGAGCTCTGGAGAGAAGAAATCCTTGATAGACTTTTGGATGGAATATCTCTGTTTGGACTCTTGGTCATTGGTTGCCTGTGCAGGGGACTGAGGGATGGCAGTGCCATTCTGTTGCAGGAGCTTCTTATCCTGTTCGGACAAGTTTGTGATGGAGTTCTTTCTCGACAAACCCAAATGCAAGGAAAGATCGTAAAACTCTTGCTGTGTCTTTGAGACGTGACCACAGTTCTTACAGGTCACTGATTGGTCCAACAACCCACCAAAGATGTCGTAGATGATACTCTCATTCAGCTTGCGGCCCTTTGGAGTAGAGTCTTCTTGTAGTCTGGACAGAAGTGACATGAAGTACTCATGGGAGTCTTCTTGCTGCCACTCGGACATCATACAGTTAATGTCGTCCAATCTTCCAATCAACTTCTTTGGGTTGATGTACTTGCGGTCCTTATCAGACTTCCACATTCTAGCAGCTGTCTCGGCCAAGACATGGGTGACGGATCTTGAACTCACTTCTTTGTACTTGTTGGCCAGCACGTCGTTGAGGTAATGCTGAACAGCGGGGATATGGATCATGGCCTATACAGCTGCATTGGTGTAACAGGTGACACCATGATTCAGAAGACCTGCTGGTTTGAGAGAGATGAGCTGTGGACCCCAGTTCTTCACAATGCGAGATGAGTTGTTCGAGCCTCTGTCATTGGCAACTTCGTTGAACTGGTAGAAATCCTATACTGTTGAAGGCTGTTGACTCAGAGTGATCTTGTCCTCTGGAGGGATATCATCGGACTCTGGAGATGTGGGAGGTGTGCTTTCCAAGTTGTTGACCCCTGTGGACTTGTCATTGATGAGATCTGACTTGAGTGCTTCATCATCTTCAGCAACATCATCATCTTCATCGTCGTCGTAAGTGCTTTCTTCCTCTTCATCATCTTCCTCCTCTTCTTCGGAGGACTTAGATTCTGAGTCGTGGTTGTTTGCAGTAGCACCCTCCACGTAGTCTTCATCGTCTTCTTCCTCCTCATCGTATTCTTCCTCCTCATCGTCTTCGTCCTCACCCTCCACGTAGTCTTCATCGTCCTCCTCCTCATCATCGTCATCGTCCTCGTCCTTCTCAGTAGTGTGTTCGTCATCAGTGGTGGCATTCGACGACGATGAGCTCTTAAATTGTTCAAACACTTTCTTACTAATGATGTTGCGTGGTGTTGATACCTCTTCAGTGTCTTCTTCTGGTTCTGGTGTTTGCCCCTCACTGGATAACTCGTTCTCCTGTTGGTCCTCTGGGGAAGGGGTAGATTCCGGGGTGGTAGCGGCACCAACTTCTGCGTCCAGACTCTCTCCAATGTCCTGATCCGGGTCGAGCTCATTTGTTACAGATGTAGACTCCTTGTCATTCAGTTGGGACTCATCTTGCTTGGCCTTACGCTACTTCTTACGCTTGCCGATGGGCTGCTGGTCATCGCCATCGGCATAGACACGCTTCCCGGTGTACCCAGCGAGGGCGGCAGCGAGCGAGGACGGTCTGTGGGTCGGCTTGTGTGCCATCTCCGTGTCCTGCTGATCCTGAGAAGATGTAGTGGAGGGAGTTGAGTCCTGTGCGGACCGTCTCTCCTGCTTGGACAGTGAAGCGCCTATCTTGATGTACGACTGAGGTTTGTTGGCCTGGTGCTCTGCGCGTTTGGCGGCGGTAAAGTGGATCGGGTCCGCGAGGATTCTCTGGACCAGTGGGGCGATGCTATCCTTGACGACGTCCGTGGTCATTGGCAGGCTGGGTGTGTGGTGGCTGCGTACAGATGGCTTTTCTGGTGTATTCTCCTGCTCTTCAGATGAGGATGGAGTAGTGCCCTTTTTGACGTGTTGCAGGGCGGGAAAAGCTGGCAAATTCTCACACAACAGAAATTTCGCGTCTTGAGCACTGAGCAGAGACCGGGATTTGAGCTGTTAAGTGCTGTGGGAGATGGGTGCGGAAGAGGGGATATGGGCTTGTGTAGTGACCGGATGAGACGATCTGTGACTCTGATGTGGTAAATTGTCACACTGGACTATCTTCTTCCCTGGAAAGCGTTTCTTTTCTGGATCGAATTGAAGATTTACCCACTGTATGCGATGAGTTTCAATCTCGCAAAAAATTAATACTTCATAAGGGCCTGTTTTCCGGGCTTTTTGTTGTCCGTCCGTCCGATCAGTTCACTGATCGGACGGACAGACCAGAAAA
>JAKVQR010000185.1:0-76139 GCA_030462915.1 Petasospora meyerae | reverse complement strand
ACAAATCTCGCCACTAAGGACAACACGCCCGCTGTTCCAGGCTACAAGTACAACTGGAATCTCAGTTTCGGTAACGAGTTGATTGAGATTGGTTTCTGGAAGCAGAACAAGAAGAACTGAGGAGAGTCTGAATGGGTCTTGTAATGAGAGATGAGGGCTCAGGAGTTGCACACTAGTACTACGTCGGGATGAGACGGTACAAAGGAAAGAAAAAAGAATGAGATCAGGTTTATTTTATAGAAGTCCTTCGATCATATAATGAAGTGACACACACACACCAGCTAATGTTATGATTATTGCGTATGAACAGATAGTCAGTAGTGCAGAGCTTTATCATAGGCTCCGGATCTGAACATGTCCACTTCCCGGGATTAGTATGGTCTTCGGGAAATCAACGCGGTAGGAAAGAGAACGCCAAAATCTTGAAGGTATCATGAGACCATCTGAGTGCCATCAAGGAACACTTAATCAACTATATCATACTACTAAATATGGTTCTACTGAAGAGACTAGTAGCGTCTCTACTGCTACCACTCATCTTTGCAGTTGCCAGCCGAACACCGCCACACACGCACGAGTACCACTGGACACTCTCCCACACCACTCTTGCACCAGATGATAAAGTTGAGAGACGAGTAGTGGTGATCAACAACCAATGGCCCGCTCCACAGATCAGAGTACATCGTGATGACCGCGTGGTTATCCATGTAACGAGCAACTTGACGGACGAGGACACTTCGATCCATTTCCATGGGATCTTCCAAAGAGGAACACCAAACATGGATGGTACTTCGATGGTATCACAATGCCCCATCTCACCAGGTGACACATTCACGTATAACTTCACAGTGGAGGGACAGAGTGGCACGTACTGGTATCACTCCCACGACTCTGCGCAGTATGGAGACGGACTGCGTGGTGTGTTCATCATCGAGGACGAGGAAGAGTACGATGACGGGTTGGAGTACGATGAGGATTTGGCTATTATGCTTTCTGATTGGTACCACACAGACTCAAGGACACTTGCTGATGGGATCACAAGACCTGGTGCTTCAGGAGCCGAGCCACATATCGACTCTTCGTTGTTCAACGAGACAGCATCACAGGATATCCATGTGCTTCCAGGACTGACGTATCTGTTACGTGTTGTCAATGCCGGCATGAGCGCAACACAGTACCTATACATCGAGGACCATACATTCACCATCGTGGAAGTGGACGGTGTGAGAGTGGAGCCTGTGGAAGTGGAGTCCCTCAGCATCGCCACGGGACAGAGATACGCCGTGTTGTTCAAGACTAAAGAGGATACCTCCAGAAACTACCCATTGGTGCAGGCCACAAACATCATGATGAGTAAGAAATACACCATGCAGTGGCTTGTGTACAACGAGACTCTATCATTGGACACATCTTCAGTACAACACAAACAAGTTACGAGTCTGGGAACCGTGGATGACTTTGATCTCGTCCCACTAGCACACACACCAATGCTCCCTGAACCAGACCATCAGTTCGTGCTTGAGTTCACTTCTCAGCTGTTTGGAGAAGAGCGTCAGTTCTACTACACACTGAATGGACTACCACACATCTCCCCCAAGGTACCTACTCTGAATACCATCTTCTCAAATGGTCTCAGTGTTAACGATCTCCACTCTGCTGATCTGTATGGGAACACTACAAACGCATATGTGATACCATCCAATGCCACCATTGAAGTGGTCATCAATTCACACGACCATATGCGTCATCCTTTCCATTTGCACGGCCACAACTTCCAGTTGATTGCACGTGGTAGCCGTGAGCATTACGACAGCGAGAAAGAGTACACCATGCATGAGTTCCCAGTGATCAGGGACACGGTGAATTTACCAGGAAACGGGTTCATTGTGCTAAGATTCCGCACTGATAACCCAGGAGCGTGGTTGTTCCATTGTCACACCGAATGGCATGCAGTGCAAGGACTGGGATTGGTGTTTGTTGAGTCTCCGGAGTTGGTGGTTGAAGAGATGCGAGTGCTCCCTGAAGATAGCAAGAACGTTTGTAAGCGTGGTGGACGTCCTTATGAAGGAGATGGTCAAGGGAATATCAAAGCTGTGTCGTCTGAATTGTCATCGCCAACATTGAAGCCTATGGTCGCTACATCTTCTACACTCACTTCAATGGTATTGTCTACTACACCGACAACAAGTGAGCCAGCCACATCTTCGACATCCACCACAACTTCAACGGAAACACAACAACCTACAATGACCACTGGGAAGGCAATGGACACACCACAGATGCCTACTGGGACAACAACCACTACGACGTTGAAAGAACAGCTCATAGTGCTGGTCATCTATGGCTGTATTATGCTCTCTATCAGTGCGGTGTTCGCTTTCTGCATTCAGAAAAGCACACAGAGGAAGAGGAAAAGGGTCGTTATCTCACAGACATGAGGGAGCGTAAGATATTTGTGGGTAATTAGTAAAGTTTATAGAGCAAGAGTATGGATTATGGTTACGAAGCACTCTCCAAAGCCAATGACGTAATGAGCGGAACTTGATCAGGCTGGTCTAGACTCTAACTCGGCTTTACAACGATGAGACTTTCGACATGAACCTGTTCTGATATGTCTAATAGTTCAAATTTCAAGGCAAATAAAGAGACAACTCACCCAGAAAGCCTTTCACAACCCCTTCATACCCGGAAATCGACATATCGATCTGTTCTACCAAGATGACGATATTACAGTTTTGTCCATGACTGTAGCCTTTTTTCCGTCCTCCGTTTCTCAATTATTCAAAAGTTATCTTTTCCATCGATCATCAACATCAACATTAACTACAATGTGAACATATCTGCCTCAGGTGATAATACCCAGTGATGATTTTCGTACGGCTGTTGATCATCTCATTACTCCACATCGCAACACTCGCAGAACCGCAGAAGGGAACAATCCAACAAAGCACACTCTTCTCATGCCAATCAGCCACCTCATCATAGTTCCATTTCGGTTGCAATTCCGGAGCTTGGGACTGTTCATGTTCGTATGATCCATTGGGGGGCTCCATAGTGCAATGCCTGGATACATATCTCCCACCACAGACACCTCGACAGTTGGGGAGACTCGCATACATCAAGGCCTGTGCACAGTACGCATCGTTGGAGTTGACGCTCGAGGAAGTGGAGTAGAGGAGTTTGAACGCATCGAGATGGATCAGAAACGCTAATGACAGTTCATGGAACCATACAGAGACACAGTACACGCCGGTGCTTGTGGAGGAACAGTCTGTGCTATCGAAAGTACGAGACTACAGGGCATTCCTGGGTAACTTCGATAAGGCACAGCAATACGGCGTATGGTTGAACATCTATTGGATCGGAGTCTGTCTGTGGTTTGCAGTATGGAACAACCTGATAAGACGCTCACAGACTCTCTTGGGGAAGATGGTGGGACACAAGTGGAATCGAGTACGACAGCAGTGGACCCTTTCGTTGGTGTTTGGAACACACATGCAGCCAGGACAGTGTCTCCAAGGTAGGATCCTCACACTACTACCCTCAACACCCGAAACATTGGTGCTCTTGGGATACTTCCTCTTGAACACCATCTTCCTTACACATGACATTGATGTATACGACGACAACCAGCTCTTCGGGAAAGGCTCATCACTTTACCAATGGTTCAGACTCACTGCCGACAGATCAGGGATACTTGCCTTTGCTCACTTCCCTCTACTCGTTCTGTTTGCCGGGAGGAACAACATCCTTATAACAGTCTCTGGCCTTCCATACTCCACTTTCATGATCTTCCACAAATGGACCGCACGTGTGATGTTGGTGGACGCCATCGTTCACTCTTTCTGCTACACAGGAACCATGATTGCATCTGGTTCACTGTGGTATTTCAGCCAAGAGCTTTGGTTCTGGACCGGTTGGATTGGCACCATCACCGCAGCAGTGATTGTGGTCTTTGCTGCATACCAGTTCAGAGTTTGGAACTACGAGCTGTTCCTCGTGGGACACATCTTTCTCGCCATGTTGTTCTTCGCATCCTGCTGGTCTCATTGTGTCACTTTTGGATGGTTAGAATGGATCTCAGGTGCGTTGGTTATCTGGTCATTGGACAGAGTTTGCAGAGTGTACAGGCTTTGTCGGTTTGGTGCACCACTGGCGACGATCATGTACTGTGGAGATGAAACGTTCAAGATCTGTGTGAAGAGCCCTTCGAGCTGGAGACCTTACCCGGGATGCTACGTGTTCATCCATTTCCTTCATTGGTCTGTCTTTTGGCAGTCTCACCCGTTCACTATCGTTCATTCTGCGTTGGAAGACGGAGAAGTGACCATCTACGTGAAAGCGAAGGACGGTATCACAGCCAAGATCATGAGACTAGTGGAGTCCAGAGGAGTAACAACCATGAGGGTATCGCTGGAGGGTCCCTATGGGAACCAATCACCAGTGGAACACTATGACAATGTGCTGCTCTTTGCCGGTGGTAATGGTATCCCGGGTCCTTTCTACCACGCATTGCATCTTTCTGAGAGATCATTGCTGATGAAGCAACGTATCAGGCTCGTATGGGTCATCAGATCTGTTGAGAGTATCGGATGGTTTGAGAATGAGCTGCAACGTCTATCAAAAACGAACATCCAGTGTGACATCTACATTACAAGGGACTTCGATGTGAAGGACGTGGATAGGTCACCGTTGTTGGCTCAGTACAGGGGTTATGTGACGTTCCATAGTGGGAGAGCGCCTTCAGATGAGATTCTACACAGAGAGTTCAAGAGTGCTGATGGGTCTGTTGCCATTGTCACCTGTGGTCCCGGTATGGTGTGTGATTCCATCAGACTGTACACTGCGACCCATCTGGACGAGTGCCCACACAGAGTGGATCTCTTCGAGGAGCTACAAGTATGGTAATCATCATATAAATCTCGTTTTAATCATTTAATATACACACTTTGCGCAACATTCAGATCACAAGTGCTTGTTCATGAATCTTCTTCTCGTGAATGCCAGCCAGTACTTGGAAGGCTGTGTCTGGTCGTCTTTGTACACTCTCTGAATCAGGCGTGCACTGAGCTCTTGGCGGAACTGTGTGAGATACTGCTTCAACAACTCGTACTCATTTCTGTCTCTTGGTGGCTGATACAGGGAGTTCAGAGAGAAGTTACCATCACCTGGAATGGCGAAATGGTCCAAAGACAAGTTGGTCAACACCTTCTGTGCCTCGCTCGCAGGCATTGTCTTCGTGAGGGCACTGAGGCAGTCTGAGACAAAGAGGATACCGTAGATCAAAACACGATCAGCTGGACCTTTGATCTCGAAGTTACGGAAGAAGGAGTTGGCACGGAACAAGTCCAACGTCTCGTCAATGATGTCGTAGTCGGAATCGGATTGGTACGCTGGTCCACGGAATTTGGTTCTGAGAGGCAGGAGCGCAAAGTTTCCGATCAGACGCTCATTGGATGCGGGGTCAACGAGGAAAGTAGAGTGATATGCCTGTATAATAGGTTAGTGCACTGTCTTGGTTGCAGTTTGGGGATACCCTCTCTCTCTCTCCCTCTCTCTTTCCGCTTCCCGAGATAACGTCCACCAAAACACCCATTGGATGATGTGAAGAGACAATCCGAGAAAGGTAGACAGTTTGAGACAAGTCGATACTCACTGGCATTGCTAATTGTTGGATCTTATGGACTTGACGGGATCTCAAAGGGGTAAATTGTGATAAGTTGAAGTGTGTTGAAGTGGCCACTACTATCAGGTTGTATGTTGTGCGGGATAGTAGGTGTGTGGATGTGTTGGTGTGTGCATCAACGCGCGATGAGAGACTTGTGCTAGCGCTTAAAAGCCTGACCTCATCCGTCCGCATAACCACCGACTTTGAAATGCTACGATGCCCTGATCGTTCACGTAGATAAGATATCTACGGATACCCTGTTCTACCGACACGTGTAAGAACTACAAGACTTGTTGAGAGGGAGAGATAATACTGGCTCAGATTCATGAGTCAACAATCACAGCGCTTTTCAGGGATCAGAACGAGCTATGTACGTTGCTGGTGAGATGATCCCGCTGTCCGAAGAGCCTACAGTTTGATGCTCAAAGTCATACCATCTGTTGAGTCACACCAATCATATACTACTATAGCAGCGAATATCAGCGTCACTAGGTCACCATTCCCGATAACCTTCAAGTGGACACATAGGGAACATACTGGGGTCGACCCTCAATGCCGATGAGATGAACGACACCTGCGTCTTCAACACCTCGAAGTACCAAAACAACTCCAACAGGGAGATTTCCTTTTCGACGAAGTCTCGAGCACCTCGGTACGATGCCAATAAGATGGATTCAGTTATCGTGTTGATGGTGAGTTGGTCCGGGAGCGGTTGATGAAGATCTGATGTTGCTGGAGGACACCACTCAGCTGGATTCCCAGTCAGGCTATCGAAGCCAATCTTCTCAATCTTCTGTTCACAACTGGTGTCCAAGCTCTCTGAGCTGAAGTTGGCAAAGCTAGTGATGATCGATTCACCTGTCGTCACCCTTTTTCTGGTAGCAATGGTGGTATGGATATGTGTGTTTGCAAGCTTCGGGTTAAGGGGGATCTTCAACCGGACATGAGTTGCCAATCGAACCGTCTGATCCCATTCATCAAGGTACTCATTCAATCTGACAACATCAAAGGTCGAAAGTTCATGATTTTCATGAATTGGGATGGACTCTTTGCTGGACCCTTTGGTAGCGACAACAGCAGCAGCTCTGGCAGATGGCATAGTGATCAAGTTGGCTGCTTTGAATAATGAAAATCTCTTACTCTGGGTGATCTTTTGCTCACTCTGGTACTTCGACTTGATTACTTCCATTGTGATGGCCCTCAGGCCTGTAGATGTTCTGAAATCCTCCCAATCGGGGAGTGTGATCTTGTCGGGTTTCTCATGGCTAGTGTAGGTCGGGAGCTTCATGATTAATGTGATTGTCTTGTATAGTAGGAGTTGACAAAGGAATCAGTTTGACGAGAGATTGTGATTAATAAAATGAGCTGATTTGTGAAGGAGCCGCCGCGTTCACATTTCTGGCCAGATAGCGATCTTTCAAAGGGGTCGACAGAGAGCGTAATTTGTGAACACAAACACGAACGCAAAACATGTAACATTGTAAACATGTAAACAACCTGCACACGTACACACATATCACAACATTTTTTGTTTTTTTATTTTGTTAAAATTAGTTTTCTTTATTTGCTTCAATTTTTTTTTTTTTTTTACTTCAACCTAGTCGGCTTCTAGTTTCTATCTAGCTTAAACAACCGGATTTTCATGATATCTACCCCTTATTACTGAATTTAGATTCAAATCACAGTTATCAGTTTTCTCTCCTCTCATGACTCTGCAAATCAAATTCCCACTCCATTCGATACCTTGTCTTGATCTCTTCAGTAGTTGAAGTTCCTGTGTCTCCGCCGTGGATTCGATAACGAATGTCTCTTTCTTTATCAGCGTAAAAAAGAGTAATCGGTAGACAGCCTTGAACCTTTGAGCGTCTCACAAGCCCCAACTCCCTGATGAAGTTACCCTTTTCATGCAACATGAAAATGGGATTGTACTGTACTCTCCGAGGATATTCCAAATTGATCGTCGAAGGTAATCGGCCATAATATGTAAACCCACATGACCTATCATCTCTAAAATCTGGTTGTGTGATTGGAAGAGACCAGCTGTGTCCCAGTGTCTCAACTGATATAGTGTCACACAGATCAAGCTTCTCTGCTGGTAAAGACGTTTCAAATGCAAGCAACTCTCGCCAATACTCGCAGACCTTCTTGGGTAGCGGTTTGGAGTTCAGTAGTGAGGTAGTCACCGAAGCTGATGTTGACAGTATCACGTAAATGTATGCGTGCTAAAACTCCAGCATCACGAAGGTTGCTGTAAGGAAAAGATTCAATGTGACGTTGGGTCTTTGAGAGTGATCAGTCTCGACGAAAACAGGTGTCACAGAGAACACAGTCGACTCTTCATTGGCCTTGAAGAAGTGCAGACTGAAAGTGACTTCGCTCATCTCTTCTTTACTCTGAGTGATGAGAGGTGACAATTGTACAATCGAAAAAGCGATCGGTTGTTTGAAGAACTCGCCATTTAATCCACAGTAACTCATACCGGCAGCATATGGGAACTTCAAAGCCTCTAGAAAATCCATGACGAACCCAACAAAGACAAGCTCTCTAGTAAACGAACCAGGATATCTCCATCTCAATCTGTCAAGCCAATCAAAACGGCTAATCTACACAATCCGATCCAAACGGAACCCAGAACGTTCAACCAATTTGGGTGAACTGTAGATCCACAATCGTTCCTTCAGTGTGAGTGTTTGGAAAAACACCAATATATCAGGATCAAACCCTAGAACAGTGATGAATGCAGAGACTTTATGATGCCATTTCCCGGAATCTCTTACTCTTGGAAGTGTGATGTTGTCTCCATTGACGTGGACTCTTACTTGCGTTGTGGAGTCGAGGCTAAGACAGTCACCGAGCTCCAAAGCACAATCACTCTGGGACCTTATATGCCAATGTAGGATCTTCAGTTTGTTCATATTCTCTTTGAAAAGTGCAATTGGGACGCCTGCACCAATAACTGCAACATGGAACCTGTTGAGGAACTCAGAGTCAAAGCTGTATTCGTTCTCTGTACTTGCTGATATCAGATCAACTCCACTAAGCTGGTTGTGTCCAATTAGTCTTTTGTCAGCAATCTCAAACACTCTGGCCTTCATGTTCATCGAAAAAGACTGCCTTTCTGGTAAGAAGTATACCTGCTCATCTTTCCCATCACAACCGATCCCAATGGTGTTGATAATCTCCGGAATCAGAGTGTCAAAATGCACAACAAAGATCTTCAACTTGGGAGCGTATAATCCAATGATACTTGGGCGTGTGGCAAGTCCACTCTGGAATACAATGGATAGCTCCTGGAGTGTGAAAAAACTCAGATTTTCGGGCATTGAACAGACGTCTTCGAGTCTGAGAGTGAGGAGGTTATCGAACGAGTTACCCATCAGGGATGACGTCATAGGGAAACTGCTCATCGAGACATTTGGACCAGGTGCAGCAGAAAAGTTAGGAAGGTTGGTCTTCAGTCTTCGAGAGAAAACCACTGAGGTGTCTGGATATTCAGGAACTTCTGAAAAGTACGTTCTAGAACCAACGTGCCAATGGCAGTCGGTAAATTGGTCCAATCGATGTTCCAGTGATACGGTTTGAACAAGTGACCAGGCTATGTTCTTGTCATTTTCGCCATCAAAGCACGTACTAATGAAAAGGAAAGTCAGCTCATCAAGCAGCATGTCCTGGTATGGTGAAGGGTGATCCATCCCTTGCTGAACTTTCATAATGTCATCCAGGTAGTCATGTCTGCTGAGTTCCACTAGCTTGATGGAGAATCTAGCTTCATCTGTTTCCCTGTTGTACACTTCAATCGACTCATTTGTGTAGCCTCTCTATGAACCATGGGGCTGGATCCATATATAATTGTCTGCTAGGGCCCCTCTTGATCTTTCCCTCTCCATGCTGTGAAGCTGTGTGTTTCCGAGTAACCTTCTTTCAATATTGCTATGGTCTAAGCCACCGAAGAACATAGGTGAGACAACGTGATCCGTTACAAACACGACTTCATGGTGAAACTAAGGGTGATCATTGAGCCATTGTTGGATCCCGTAATTGTTGAGTCCCTTGAGGTGTTTGATAGTGGATGGGTTTAGCATGTTTAGAGCCGTTCGCTGTGTATGAGGTGAGTTTCAAAGCCAGGAGATTGCAACTTCTGGATTTATTGTGTTGTGTGTAGAAGGATGTGGTTGGCAGTTGAATCGAGATAGCAGTAGATATCATCTCTCTTTATATAACATCAAAAGCTGAGTCTCTATTGTAGACAGAAAAAGCACATCATTACAACAAAGATGTCAAGACAGAAAAAAAAAAACACCAGCGGCAGGGGCACTACAGTTTCGCGCTTTGACGAGCAGGCGAAATGTATCTCCAAACCGTCCCAATCCATGAGTTCACTCTCAAAGTTCCAACGAGTACTCTCAGTTTCAAATCCGAAGAAGCCATCAATCCTTCCTTCAACTCTATCCAGAAACAACACAACACCACTGTACACCATCCGCCTCCTGTGCCTTACCCTTTGAGAACAGCGTACGGCCGCCAATTTTTCTATTTTTACTGCTCAATTCTTGCTTCGTTCTCGTTGCCGCCTTCGACAACCCGGCTTTGCTCTCACACACTCGATAAGGTAACAAGTACAAGAATACGGCACTGGTGACACTCTGGCCAATTGTCCCCGTCAAACTTCCATTCACAACAACCTACACCACCAGCTTTCACACTTGCCGCCCATGTCACAGCTGTCAAGAGACGAGCTTTTCAGCGACATTTTCGGCACTCGTCGGCCTGATACTCCATCAAACAGGAACAACGACTCAGAGTCAGGATCACAATCGTCTTCACAGACAGCGTCGTTCCACTCGCCTGCTATGGATTTCAATAGTCCGTCCGAGTTTGATGCCATTGGGTCGCCTTCCAGGACACTGGACCCTCTGAGGAACAGATCGTCACCACATGCTATCGACCCGAGATCGCCGCATATGCAAGCACACTCCCAACATAGACCAGAGCATCAGATCTATCGTCCACCATAGCAATAGCAGCAGTTGCAGAACCCTGCTATACGGCCTGTCTAGCCTTACCCAGCTGCCACTCCAGGTCAGACACCAGAGACTCGCTCAACGCTACCTCAATTGGCAACATCACCTCAATCATAGCAATTCGACAATGGTGTAAGTCCTCACACGGTATCAAGGAAACCACCACCCGCTTCCCCACTCGAGCATCAACAGAATCAATTACCACCACAACCTCAATTGAGGCATCCACAGCATCAGATTCAGCAAGCAGCCGGCTAGGCTCCTCAGGCATACCCACACCAGCTCCATCATCAACAACCACACCAACAACCACATCAGCATGCGGCACAGCCTCAGCAAATGGCAGCTGCTCAATAGCGCCCACTGCATCATCCATAGCAACTACAGCAGGCTTTCCGTCCTGTTCCACAAGCACAGGCCGTACCGCCACAACAATTGCAACAGCAACCTGTACCTGACCATCTCTTGAATCAAGCAGTGCCATCGAAGATCGATGTCAGAAAGCAGAGACTTGATACATCATCCAGCGTCCCTGTTACCCAGAGATCGGGTCAATATTCACCATCATCAAGTCGTTCTCCCATCCTTCAGCAGGGAAAGAACTTCTTCAGTCGCAGCAATTCTCGCAACGTCACATCTCCTACTATAGGCAGCGGAGGGTTTTGGGGAAACTCTTCCTCATCAAACCAGACTCCACCTTCACCTAACCGTTCCATGTCTTTGACTTCTGCTGCTCTGAGGTCATTCAGAAGCTCCGATAACCTTCAGAACTCAAACACCAACATCATTAGCAACAACCATGCCGTGAATGGTAGCAACACCAACCTGAGTACCAGAAGTCTGAAAACATCCAGTGGACGTGTCATACCACAGAAGTTCGATATCAACAACAACAGCACAGGCCTGGCAATGAAGTCCAGATCTTTCTCTTCCATCTCCAAGAGCAAACGTGTTTCTTCATCCGCATCTTTGAGCTCCCAGAGGGTCTCCAGCTCCAGCTCTTTGACATCCAAGACGGTTGTTACCACGGCATCGAGACCCCCAAAAGTTTACCCCGCTATGCTTTCCCGTGTTGCTCTGCTCTTCAAGAAATTCATTGTTCTTTCACAGCATAACAAGGATGGACTGGAGTACAGAGACTCTTTCACAGGAGCTGAAGCAGTTGATGTCATCTCGGTCATCATCAGAACAAATGACAGAAACCTCGCTCTGTTGCTTGGTAGAGCTCTGGATGCTCAGATGTTTTTCCATGACGTTACTTATGAACACCGTTTGAGAGACTCCGTCAACGAGATCTATCAGTTCAGTGATGTATACGTCAACACCGGTGATACGAGCAACACTGTTGAGAGATCACCTTCTTTCTACTCCGACTCTCAAAGTACACTTCAAGGTTCTGACTCCACAACTCAACTCGCTATGGCTGGTACACCGGAGATCAAAGTGAATGGTGTCTTCACTCTATTGACCGAGTGTTACTCACCAACTTGTACTAGAGACGCACTCTGTTACTCCATTGCATGCCCAAGAAGACTGGAACAACAGGCACGTTTGAACATGAAACCTCGTCGTGGTCTTCGTCGTGATGATTCTCATGCCTCTTTGAATGACGAGGAGGAGAAGAAACAGCTGTGGTCGCATACTGTTCCGAAGGAGTTACTGGAAACTTTGGACAAACAGGAAATCAAGCGTCAGGAGTTGATCTATGAGCTTATCGCTACCGAGCGTACGTTTGTGAAGAATCTTGAGTACATTCGTGATTACTGGATCGTGCCATTACATGAGAGTAATGTCATTCCCGCTCATGAACGGTTGAAGTTCATCAAGACGGTTTTCTTTGGAGTTTATGATATCTTGAACGTGGCCACCCGTTTCCGTGATGCTCTTATCAGAAGACAACAGCTGAAGCCTGTGGTGGATAACATTGGTGATATTTTCTTGGAGTTCATCCCTCAGTTTGAACCATTTGTTGTCTACAACGCAGGCCAATGTTTCGCAAAGCATGAGCTCGAGAGACAAAGAGCCGCTAACCCATTGTTCAAGCGCTTCATCGAGGATACAGAGAGATTACCGGAGTCCAAGAGACTGAATATCAGTTCATACTTGTCTCAAGGAACCACTCGTACCGTGAGATACAACCTGTTGCTCAAGGACATCAAAAAGAACACCAAGGAAGATTCCATCGACATGCCAGATCTCACCAAATCCATCGAGCAGATCTCCAACTTGTTGGACCGTATCAACATCAAGGTTGGCAAGGCAGAGGACCGTCATGCCTTGATCCTGTTGAAGAGACGCCTCATCTTCCGTCATGGTGAATACGTTGATTTGAAACTTGGTGCTGAGAACAGAAAGATCCTGTACACTGCACCACTCAAGAGGAAGAATCAGGATAAAGACAACCAAGGAGATATCCACGTGTATTTGCTCGACCATGTCCTGATCTTCGTTCGAGTCAAGGTATTCAACAAGAGAGAGCAACACAAGGTGTTCCAGAGACCAATCCCATTGCCACTCTTGTTTGTTTCTCCTACTGAGGAGATGCCAAACCTGAAGCCGTACATCAAGAAGCCTGGTGCTTACGCCCGAGTTCTCAGAACTACATCTCCAACTACAGATGCTACCAAGAACCCTATCACTTTCACCTATATCGGCAGTCGTGGATATGAACTGACACTGTATGGTGCCACTCCTTCAGCACAGGAGTCACTCATTCAGTTCATCGATCAACAGCAGACCAAATTGAGAGAGACCAACGACGTCTTCACATTGACACCGCTGGTGGAGAGGATGTTTGACATGTCCAACAGAATCAACTGTTTGGTTCCATATGATGGTGGAAGAAAGCTTCTGTTTGGTACGGACTCTGGTGTGTTCACGAGTGAAGTTCGTATGCTGAACGGCAAAAGGGTGGTTTCGAAACCAGTTAAGAACATTCCCAAGTTGTGTGTCCAACAGTTGGAGGTGTCTGAGGAGTACCAGATTCTTTTGGCACTAGCCGACAAGAAGCTTTATGCTTGGCCATTGGATATCTTGACATCTCAGGACAAGAAGACAGGGAAGGAGTTGATGTCACACGTTTCTTTCTTCAAGTCTGGTATCAGTGGTGGTAAGATGCTTGTTTGTGCCGCCAAGAGTGACCTGATCAGGGTGTTTGAGCCAACAGATCCCTTCCAGAAGAAGATGTCGAAGAAGAAGTTCAAGAGCGAGACACGTGAGTTCCATTTCAACTCTGAACCTGTTTCTATTTCTTTCTTGAAACAGAGTTTGATTGTTGGTTGTACCAAGGGATTTGAGATTGTTTCGTTGAGCGATGGTAAGACTGAGCCTATCTTGGACCCAGCTGATACGTCATTGGACTTCATTACGAACCGTGAAGGGTTGAAGCCATTGGCGATTCACAGAATCAGTAGCAACTTCCTTCTGTCGTATTCTGATTACTCCTTTTACATCAACAAGAACGGATGGAGAACAAGACCAGATTGGTTCATCAACTGGGAAGGTATCCCACAGAACTTCTTACTGTGGTATCCATACCTCTTGGCATTTGAGCCTAACTTCATCGAGATCCGCGACGTTGAGAGTGGTGAGTTGCTACGTGTGATTCATGGAGAGAACATTAGATTCCTGCATATGGGATCATAGGAGATTTTGTACGCCTATCAGGATACTGCTGGATTGGACGTTGTTGCCTCTTTGGACTTCTGGGACAAGTCGGCCGCCAAGAAGAGTGAGAAGAGTGAGAAGTTGAGTGAGATCAAGGAGGAGTGATTCGGGTGTATAGAAGATGTTTGAATATTGTACAAATGGGCTATGTGTAAGCATTCGTAAGGGGCAAGTAATTTAAGGGTGTAGGGGATGGAAACTCGGATCCGAACAGTTTTTTTTTTCTTTTTCTTTTTCTCAGCCGGGCCGAGAGAAGAAAGATGGAGGTGGGGTGGCCCGGGGGGGGTCGTATGAGGGGCTCCCCACGTCTCAGGTTCTTAACTCCAGAGGTCAATCTAGGAGGTTCTAGAGTTGAACAGTGAGGGAAAGTACTCTACGAATGACAAAACAACACATGTGTAAACATCAAAGGAGGTCATAATCGTGTCATTAAAAGGCAGCAAATAGTAATCTATACGTCTTTATGCGGGTGTTGAGGTAGTAGAAGAGGCAGCAGTCTTTGCGCCCTCCGACTTTGGGGAGTCATGTTGATGATCGTGATCGTTGAAGTTCCAGCCACACTCGCCTGTCTCAACATGGAGTTCCAACCACTCAGAGACACTATTGAAGTACTTACCACAGTGTTTGCAGTTTCCTCCAACAGAGTTTCTCATCTTCTTCTTAGTGCCCAGGGGGTATTCAAAATGTAGCGCTTTCAAATGGTTCTTGTAAGTGTCACAGCGCGAGAACACACCTGTTGGATGACATGGGATCTCAGTTTCCTGTTGTGAACTTTCCCTCTCAGCAGCGAGCTCTGGGTTTGACTTGGAGAGAAGCGTGATGTTGAAAGGACACTTGTAGGCGCCTTGGTCCAATCCTGTCTCCTTCCAATGGCGCTTACTGTGACGGAATAGATCGTTTGAACGTGAGAAACCACGGCCACACACATCACATAGATAAGGACGGGATGAAGGATTGAGATGGATGGACTTGTGAGTGGAGAGGTTGGAGAAGAACAGATGGCATTCAGGACATTGTTTCTTCTTTCTAGGTTTGGACTTTGGCTTGGAAACGCCATTGGAGTCAGATGCAGGAGAATGTGTGGAGCTTGGGGTAGACATGTGATGGCGGTGGCGGTGGTGATGGTGGTGGTCATCATGCGATGCAGCAGTAGCGATGGAGCCAGCTGGTGATTGTCTTGTGTCAACAAACCCGTTGATAGCCACGGAGTCCATGGAGGAGGATCTCAGGGGAAGCAGGGATGACGTGGACGATGTCATGAAACTGTGGTGAAGTGGGTATGACAACTGAGACTCATTCACCAAGGGCGTTGACGTTGTAGTGGGCGGCGAAGGGGTAGTGTTGTTGTTCGAGTTTGTGACAGCGAAAGACGGAGATGTGATGTAGTTGGAGGACTGTGGCATCAGTGCAGACTATGAGGAGGGTTGTTGCTGCTGTCCCAGAGATAACTGGTTGGCCAGTCTGTAGTCCCATATCTGTGAGGGAGGAGGAAGCATCACCTTGTGCATCGGAGGGGGTAGGATGGTATTTCCGTTGTTGTTATTGTTACTGTTGTTGGTGTTGCCATTTGTGCCTCCGTTGTAGTTGTAGTTGAAGTTGTAGTTGTAGTTCAGCTGGTCCATAGTGGGGAGCAGAAGAGGCATGAGGAAGGGAGTAATAGAGATGAATGATGATAGAGTTCGGACGTAGAAGGCCTGTGTTTCCAAGACTTTTCAAGGCGCGTGGCTCGTTATATACAGAAACGGCTGCGTGTGGCTGATAGCTCGTATTCTTGAAGTATGTGCGGTATTTTGCTCCGTGACAATCGAGAGAAGCCTCTTTGTTAACGTGGAGATGTGTGGCTTTAGCTAGGGATCTATGTGTCTCGACTCACCTAAACACCGATGTCTCTCAACAATATAGAGCTGGTAGAGGGGAAAGACAATCGGCGACCGAACTCAATTGGAAAAAAGACCATGGCAGTGGAGGACTTCATGGATATAAACAGAGAGGGCAGAGAGACTGATCTGAGCTGCCAACTTTCCCCCAAAGAGCAAGGGAAGATTTACCGGGGCCGGCCCATCCCAGCCTAAAAACCCACATCTTTCCTACTCTTTCCACACACAAATGGCGCGCACAGCGTTAGGCTCGGCATGCCGCTTCCGTCCGGAGAAGAGACACCGGCTCAGATTGGGACGTCAGACCGTGAGACCGCGAGACCCGCGAGAATTTGTTGTGGAGCACTTTTACCAGAAATTAGCTGGTTTTGACGGGTGGAAGCTGGGAGTCAATTTATAGCGGGATGAAGTACAAGATCAGCAACTGACACCTGTCATACAGTCGCCTGTTGCGCCAGAAAGTTGATCTGATACCTCCCTCAAGAGTCAAGACTCAAGCCTCACCTCCATCGATAGACTTGAAAAAGCATGATCTCGAGCGTTGTGTGGGGTCATCGTACGGCTGTACTACTTCCGACGGCCACAGCTGACACGGTGATCTGTAACATCTGTACATCTGTACAGTCACTGGTCAGCGATTCGAACACAACCAAAGCTCACGAGTCACCAAAGCTTAGTAATTAGTAATTATTACGCAAAGTCCACACTCTAGGATAAGTTACGTTATAGTTTTCAATGGAATCTAGCTATAGACAGGGGGAATGTTGGCCTACATATATATATCTAAGCGATACGGCGCTCAGTTGGTCTTCTGCTTCTGCTGGGCTGGCTTCTTGTACAAGGTGATGTAGAACATGATGAACAACACCAAGTAGGAAGACAAGATCACACAGCCAGTACCAGCAGCGAATGGAGTACCGTAACAGGTACCAACGTTTGGAATCCACATGTTCCATTCTCTGGAGTACTTCTCAGCGTAGAAAGTGTAAGTGGTGAGGTACACGAAACCCAAGTCCAAGACAAACTGGATGATCTGGAATCTGGTAATCCACTGCTTCCACCAAACCTTGATACCTCTAGCGGCGAGGAAGTAGTACCAGTACATCACAACGTGGACACCCAAGTTCAACAAGATTGGAACCCACGAAACGGAAGTAGCACCGTTGAGCTGAATGTAACAGAGCAAAGCAGTAGCACCGTGGTGATAGGAGTGCAAGAAGATGATCTTCTTCTTCTTAACAACAAGGAAGAAAGTGTCAATGAACTCCAAGTACTTGGTCAAGTAGTTCAAGTAGTAGATGGTGACCACCTTCTGGTGCCATGACTTTGGAGAGCACACGGCGTAGAGGATGCCGTGACGGACGACAATTGGAAGAACCTGCTCAAACAACAAGGAGAACATCACACCAGAAGCGAAAGTGAGGAAGAAGTTGTGCATCTGGAAAAGAGCATTCAGCTTCAAAGCTGGCAACTTCTTGAAAACCAACTGACCGAAAGTAATGATGAAGTAGTAGGCGGCAATGGTGATCACAACCTCCTTGTTGGTGGACATGAAGGTTTGGCCTTCAACCCACTCAAACTGCTCAGGGACAAAACGACCACCAGTGATCACAGAGACCAAGTGGTTGAAGATTGGCCAAAGGTAGACACCAAATGGTCTGTCGAGGGATGGCACACCAACCTCAACGTAGGATGGGGTGGCCTCGTTGATGGCCTGCAAGTAGGCAGGAACCTCCTGCTGGAACTGGGCAAGGAACTCCATACTGTGAATGAAATTGGGGTTATATGGGTATGCAATTAAGTGGTGATGACAAGACGGGAAACGGGAAGTAACACGAAGTCAACGAGAACAGGCGATGTGAGAACAAAGACGCGTGCCGGTTCTGCTAGAGAGAAGGACAGAAGAAGGGAACAAAGAGCAAAAAAAGAGGAGATCTCTTAGTTCACAAAGGAAGAGAAAAAAAGAGCGGTGGATGGTTTTCTGCTGAGAGAATACAAATCAACTGAGAGGAATTGGAAAGGGTTCGAGCTGCCGGTAAATAAAGAAAAATGCGATGTGGACGAAAAGTGGAATCGCGAAACCCATCAAAAATCAAAACACGCCCCAGTGAGCCTCGGTGGGGAAAATAGGGGGGCAGACGTTGGGCCAGGGAGTTGATTTGTGAGGCCAACCACCAGAACACAGAACTAGGGGTTGAGTGCAGTAGAATTCGACTGGACTGTCAATTTTCGTATTTGAACCCTAGAATATTTCAATATTTGCCCCATCTACATCACTTCGTCTCTTCATGATCATCTTTTCTGATCATAGCGTACCAGTCGAGGCAGCTACTATAGCTAGCCTCGGCTTTAGTAGGCTCTAGGCACTCAACAAAAGGACGACGGTAATCTGATGCACAGATGGGAACCCTTGCTGAATGGGAGGGAAGTTGGAACAAACAATTTTTCATTGATGGTCATGAGTATCGAAGAACCGATGCAAAGATTAAGATTCAAGATGAGAGAAGCCACAAATCAGAAACTAGTGCTTTAAGAACTTCAATTTTCCTAGCAGAGTCCAGACGATGAGCTCCTAACGTATGGCACCGTACTTCAAACCAATCATCTCCCCATTATAGGACGAGTTCGCGGATTTGGAGGGTTGGCGTTTTTTTTTTCTGACCCTTTCTTCGCGAATAAAATTTTCAGGCTGCCTCCCGAGCAACGAGATCTGACGGACTTTTCTTTTCTCCTCCTCCGTCCACCAACTTCGCGAGATTCGCGATGGCGTCAAATAATTTAGGGAGAGGCCGCCACTAATTTATCAAACCCCCTACGGATTATGGAGCAAGCTCCTCACATTTCCAGCCACTTCCCACATCTCAATTGCATTCCATAGCTGGCTCACTAGAAGAAACAGCCCGTCTGATTAACTTACCTGCATTTCGAGTCCCACCGCCCGTTTTAAAAGCCGCCGCACATCTTCACAATGGACAACTCCAACTCCTCATCGTCTACGGCCCTCACACGATCTCTTTCCAAAGTGAAGTCCAAGATCTCGTCCAAGTTCCGCACAGACAGCACCACATAGGAGGACGACCACACTCTCAAGGCCATGAAGTACGAGGAAACCGATCCTCGTCCTTCTCTCTCGATGACACCCACAGCTAGCGGACCTCAAAGCTCATCGTCCATCACCACCGTGGGGAGTAGCAGTGGCGTTTCGTTACAATCATCAGTGGCGACGTCCCTCACGCCATCCACCTCAACAAGCCCCATTGCATCATCATCAACATCTACATTCACAATACCACAATCAACATCTGCATCTTCATTGTCATCTGCATCATTGGCCTCCATGCACCAACAGTACTAGCAGTAGCAGAGGCAGAACTCCATCCAGGAATCAAGGTCTTCCAGTGTGGTTTTGATGGAGCCCATCATGGAAGTGGAAGACCAACTGCTTCCCAAGTGCCAACTTCAACCCCCACTACTTGTCTCAAATTGTTCTGATTCTCCTTCGTTGAAGAGCTCAAGCGTCTTTGTCGACATGATCAACGAGACCACAACCACATTACCACCGGCTATCTCTAGTGAGTGTGCCTTGAACTTTGGACACATCTCACCTCCAATATCACCGGGGAGACACAACTGTGACAGTGCTCTCAACTGTGATCCATTGGAGAACATCGCTTCCGTCATCAAACAAGGTCACCAGCCATAGGTGTCTTTGGAAACGCCTGTATAGGAACGTTCGGGCATGGACTCAGGAGATGTTGGTGTTTTGAACGTTACTACATCACATACCAACGACTTTGCGGATGCTATGGCGATGAGCATCTTGGATAAGGTGGACGATGATGGCATTGATGCCGAATGGAAAATCTAAGTTGAGATAAGAGATACCCAACACCACGTTCATTTCATTACTCCTTGGCTACTTATAGACTGTATTTAAACAACGCATTGTTTCTTTCAGATCGTTTGTAGAATCTCTGGAGGTGGTTGTGTTGTTCGCATAGAGCGATCCAGCCTTCAGGAAACATATCAATCTCCTGCACATGACGCATGTCTACAGCTACCTTCTCCATGGATCGGATAGAGTAATCCAAAAATCAGAATAATATGCAATATTTTCTTATGAATATAGTAGTCTTTTGTACAGTTGGAGCACCTTTACTGCTTCTCCGTTGTTCGAGGGGGGGTCTTTATCTTTCGTCTCTAGGTCATATTCTCCTCTTCACCTTCTCATCATCATCATCGGTCTTGTACCAAATTCAGGCCTTGACGGATCTGATACCAGCTGGGGATCTGAAGATGGCATCACCCTCAGCGTAACCTCTACCCAAACCGAAACCAACACCGAGCCAAACTGGGAAGGCACGTCTCTTGAAGAGCAAGACACTGGCAATGACACCGGCACCGAAACCGAGACCTGTCTTGACGATGGTGTTGGAGATGACGACGTCCCAGCGGTCGTTGAGGATTGTCTGTGATGGGGTAGCAACGGCGGAGGACATCTTTAACGTTGTGGCTAGGAGATTGTGGGTTAGTACCTGTTGATGCTGGAGAGATTGGGCTGCGTTGATGACGGGATGAGGGCAAAATTTCTCACGAGATTGGAGCCACACACCTCCTCAATCAACAAGAATGCACATACTATGATAGCCAGTTGGTGGAGACTTTCTGTTGCGGTAGTTCTTCTCCAAAGCTCGACACTTGTCGTACTTTTCAACAAATCACCAACCGCCTGTTTTCCATGGGAAGCCCGGTGAGCTCAGAGCCGGTGATTTTCGTAGACAGTGGGCATAACTACCAGAACGCGCGGCGTGGCTGCTGTGCTGTGCTTAGGACAACTTGCCCGGACAGAAATGGCAGACTTGATCACTTACCGAGACGCATTTCCCAGCGTTTCTGTCCATCTTACGCTATATAAATAGGGAGCCATCCCACTTCATTTCCATCAATTAATGTTCAGAAGACAATTGTTGAACTCAATTGCTACACTGAAACCCCGCCAACTGATACGCAGCTCCCATACTATCGACATGTCCAGCTTAACTCCCCCACAGGCCCCTCCTTCTTGGGACTTTACACCAGAGCAGATCACCAGTTCCGCTCAGAAGTACATCCAGGACGCCAAGCAGATTGACGACTCAGTGGCCAATGTCACCGATCCTTCAGTCGACAATGTGTTGAAGCCATACGCAAACTTCGCCAACACATCTGCCGGTGTTGTGAACCAGCTGACTTTCCTCCAACATGTGAGCGCCAACAAGGATGTCAGAGACGCCTCCACCAAGGCAGAGAAGCTCATCAGCGACTTTGGCATTGAGTCCTCCATGAGAGAAGATGTCTACAAGTCCTTCAAGACAGTGTACGAGTCTGCTCCTGAGACTTTGGACCCGGAGAGTAAGAGATATCTGTACAAAGTAAACAACGAGTACCGTCGTAACGGTTTGGCATTGCCCCTTGAGCAGAGGGAGAAAGTCAAGGAGATCCAGAAGAGATTGAGCGACTTGTCTTTGGAGTACTCTAAGAACCTTGGAGAGAACACAGAGCACATCTTGTTCACCAGAGAGGAGCTCGAAGGTGTACCAAAGGATGTTGTCGACCAGTTCGAGGAAGTCGATGGTAAGTTGAAGATGACTTTCAAGTATCCAGACCTCTTCCCAGTCCTGAGATACGCCAAGAACCCAGAGACCAGAAAGAGAGCCTTTGTCGGTGACCAGAACAAGAACGCTGCCAACGAGGCATTGCTCATCGAAGCCGTCAAGTTGAGAAAAGAGCTCGCAAAGATCCTCGGATACGCCACCTTCTCTGACTTCGTCTTGGAGGAGAGAATGGCCAAGGACACCAAGACTGTGGTGAGCTTCCTCAACGACTTGAAGCAGAAACTTCAGCCTCTTGGATTGAAGGAACGTGAAAAGCTGTTAGAGTTGAAAAAAAAGGACTGCGAGTCCAGAGGCATCGACTTCGACAACGAGTACTACATCTGGGACCATCGTTTCTACGACAACTTGATGGTCGAGCAGGACTACCAGATCGACCAGCAGAAGATCGCCGAGTACTTCCCTATGGATCCTACAATCAGCAAGATGTTGTCTTTCTTCGAGAAGCTCTTCAACCTCAAGTTTGTTGAGACCACATCTTCCCCAGACAAATCTGTGTGGCACGAGGATGTGAAGCAGTTTGCCGTGTGGAACCTGGACGAACCATCTTCCCCACAGTTTGTCGGTTGGTTGTACTTCGATTTGCATCCAAGAGACGGTAAGTACGGCCACGCTGCTAACTTTGGTATCTGGCCAGGTTACACCAAGGAGGACGGCTCAAGATCTTACCCTGTCACAGCACTTGTATGCAACTTCTCCAAGCCAACAGGAGACAAGCCATCCCTTCTCAAGCACGATGAGGTCACCACTTTCTTCCACGAGCTGGGTCACGGTATCCACGACCTCATGGGTAAGACTCAGTACGCCAAGTTCCACGGTACTTCTGTCTCTTGGGACTTTGTCGAGGCTCCTTCACAGATGTTGGAGTACTGGACATGGACACACAACGAGTTGAAGTTGCTCTCTCAGCACTACCAAACAGGTGAACAGATTGAAGACTCCCTTGTCGACTCCTTGATCAAGACCAAGCACGTCAACGGTGGTCTTTTCAACTTGCGCCAGTTGCACTTTGGTCTTTTCGACATCACCATCCACTCTTCCGAGGAGGACATCGATCTTGCACAGTTCTGGAACAGCTTGAGACAAGAGGTGTCCTTGGTGTCGAACGGCGACACAGTGACTAAGGGATACCAGTCCTTCGGCCACATCATGGGAGGCTACCAGGCAGGTTACTACGGATACATGTGGTCTCAGGTGTTTGCCGCTGACATCTTTTACACCAAGTTCCAACAAGACCCAATGAACACGGCCAACGGTGTTGTGTACAGAGACACAGTGCTTGCTCGTGGTGGTTCCAGAGACGAGATGGACAACTTGAAAGAGCTCTTGGGAAGAGAACCAAACAGTGTTGCTTTCTCCCAGGAGTTGGGACTTGCTTGATTCATTACTCGAGTATGTAATTATCTATTGGGAACGCCAGTTCATCTGCAATCCCCTTAATAAACTCATAAGAACAGTTTATCTTCCATCTGGTCTTACCACCGATGTAGTCCACACTTGACGACTTGAGCAGCAGCTTCATACTGCTCAGATTGGCGATTTGCGTCATGAGATCCACGGAGCTTTGGAGAGCAGAACCGGTCTCGATGATGTAGATCGAGTGTAAGATAGCCAGCAGTCTTTCCAACTCAAATGCAGAGGGCTCAAGTAATCTGGAGTCAACTTTGATGGACTTCACCCGTCTTCCTCTCGACTTCTTATGGTAGTCCTTCAACTTGGCGAATACAGACCAATCGTGTTTGGCATCATTGTAAGAGGCAATATATCCAGCAATGAGGAGATATTTCGACACAACCGACATATTGGACGTGTTCCCGATGTTTCCGGCCTCTTCATTGTGGTCGTTTTCCTGGTCACCAATCGTGTTCGATATGGCATATTCTGATCCGATAAGCTTGAAATTCTTTCTGTACACCAGATGGAAATCTGTCGGCGATATATCTTCAGAGACAACAGGTTCGATGAATTTGTCCCATAGTCGTATCAGGATTTCCTGCAACATCATCAAGTTGGATGTGTATGCAAAGAAGGAATCCACGACGAGCTTCACGTAATTCTCCCAAAACTGCACACTCACTGAGTCTGATATATCCACACTCGAGGGGAATTGGAATCTTGTTCCACTGTTACAGAGAATCGTAGTAGCCTCCTCACTGGTGTAGTTATTGAAATGGACACTCGGTATGGAACTCGTGATGAGACAACGGGGCACCGTCGAGGTGACAAACACTATGGTGATGGTGTCGATGCTCACAACCTCCTGTAATCTGATGAAATTGGTAAAAACTTCATCGGTCTCCTCCAGTAATTGATCACATCTGTCAAGGATGATATAGTGAACCTCGTTGTAATCAGTCTCCTTCATGAAATCTCTGAGTTGTTTTAGAAAGTCCTCGAATGTTCGGATAACTGAGGTGTCTGTGTGGGTCTTCCCAGAATCCTTCTTCAAGTCTCGTATGATACGCTTCCACAATACCCGTAATGATACACACTCATCACACTGAATCCACGAGCTCCTTACTCTTTCGGCATTCAGAATTGCCTTCAGCGTAAGTGTTTTCCCTGTTGAAGTGGGTCCATGAATCAACAACGATCGAGGTGAAGTGATCGCTTTCCTGGTAATGAAGGCCTTGAGAAGCTCAATTTGCTCAGACCTGGCGTAGATAGTCTAGCTCATGCGGTTATATGCCTCTTTCGATAGACTGTAGGCGATATATCGATCGTAGTCCACTCTGTTTGATATATGCCGGAAATGACACTACTCGACTTTTGTTTGTACATATTTTTCTCCGATCTCGTAATCTCGTATGCTTGATTTCGGATTCGGACAAGACCAGCTTCCGATTCGTCTACAAAGGTCTAGGACTAGAAAGAATATTGATCAGACTCCATATATCTAGATTCAATCATCATCATATCTACCGCTGAGAATGAACTTGTTCAGTTTCTCCTTCTCCAATCTAGTCCTCTTCTCCTCTTCCACAACATTAGCAGCAAGTTTAACTTCACTTGGAACATTCAGATCTTTTGTAGCCGTTCCTTTACCCTTTCTCGTCACAAGTTTGAACATCACCTTACCTCCAGCAGTTGAAATACCATTGGTCTTCTTTGTATCCGTATCACCATTCTGGCTAACTCCTTGAGGCAATTCCACACTACCTAGATTGTTCTTCTGTGAGTGCATACTTTCAAATACTAGTTTCTTGAACTCCTTCTCCAGTTGATCCTCTATTCTCTTATCCTCTTCTTCCTGTAATTTGCGCTCGTACGCCTCATAACTCAACTTTGTTTCGGATGTGTCTTCTGGAGATGTGCCATCTGTACCCAGTGACGTTGCAAGTTCCGAATCTGTGATTTCCTCATCGCTGTCATCCTCACTGTCAGTCTCCTCATCACTACTCTCATCATCGTCTTCATCATCTTCATCGTCGTCATCTTCCTCATCGTATACGTCGTCATCCTCGTCATCCATATCATCGTCATCGTCATCATTAGAATTGACAAGCATGCCCTTGGCCTTGACGACTTCACCCAGTTTCTCCATACTCTCCTTCAGACCAATAGCTCTGGTGAAGTTGAACTTCTGGAAGCAGTTAACCACTTTAAAGTCAGTCTCCTTCGGGATCGGCTGTTCTTTGATCCAAATGTAGTAATCAAAGAAATGCAACATAATATCCAAGCGGTCTTTCATCTTCCCATTGGAGAAGTCACAGATTTGTAGCAACGTACAACACATCTGGATTCTGAAGTAGTTATCTGGTTGATCGATCTCAGAGAGTTTAACTGGGTTTGGTGAATTGTTTGGATGTCCGTAAGTCAAAACTTTGAAGATGAGATCATGGATAACCATAATACCAATGATACCAATCTCCTGCATCTTGGCGATGTAGAAACATTGGGCCATACGGATTCTGTTGTATCTGTAGTCACTGATCTCCATTCCCCTGATGATGTTCTCCAGAACAGTGTCAACAATGGCGATCTTGAAGTTTCGAGGCATCGTCTTCAGTAGTTGAGTTAACGGTGTGATGTTTTCGTACTTTAGCTTATCAGGTTTGGAGAACATCTTGAGCAAAGTCTCCATTTGCAATGGGTCACTAAGATCTGTAGTGTTGATGATCTTACGGACAATCTTCACGTTGTTTTGTTGGAGCTCATTGCGGATCATGTGTTTGAGGAACTGTTGCACCGGTGTCAACTGCTTGCTTTGGCTTTGGATGGCCTTGATACTTGGAGGTTTCAGCATGAGAAACAAGTTGGAGATGGCCATCTTATTATTGATGGTGAGCTTCTCTGTCTTTCTCTTCTTCTCTAGCAGTACCAACATCTCCTCCATCAAGGAATCTGGCATACACTCTGGTTTTACCAGTGTCCTTAGAGGTCATGAAATGCTTCAACAGTCTGTTCTTGGAGGCCTTGTTGGTGAGCTTTAGCTGCCAAAACAGCAACACACAATCATCAACCTCCTTAGCGGTATTTGCAGTTTCCAATTTGACAAGAAAGTCATTCATAGCCTCAGCTTTGGTTGCATCTGAGAGATCAGCATTGGCCTCATCCATGAGCTCTTGAGGAATGACCTGAGGGAAGTTTTGGTAGAATCTGCGCTCCTCATCAGTCTGGAACGCGGTGTCCTTGTTAACAATGATACTCTCCGCTACTGCAGAGGCTTCTTCGTCGTCTGAATTGACCAATACTGGAACTTCAATGCCAAACACAGGAGCCAATGCCTCAGTTGCAGTCTGGAAAGCCTTCAACAACTCAGACAACTCCTCATACTCCGTTTCGTACTCTTCAAGAACACGACCTGTTCTGATCTGCGCCTTATTCTTTCTGCGAGTGAGGTCTTTGAGCTTGGCGTGCAATGTGGATGTCCTGGAAACAACCGCCTCAGTGTATGTCTTCAGTACGGCCTTCACCTCTGCGTCTTCTTGTACGAGATCACCGAAGCGCTTAACGAAACCTTGAGCCACGGAGAGGGTGATACCTGAGCGGATGTTGTAGGCAAGAATCTCCTTCAGGGTAATGACGATGATGCTCTTTGAGTTACGTTTCCGGTTGTTGACCCAGGTGGGTTGGTCTTTGGTGTCGTCGATGTGATGGAAGATGCCCACCTGTACAAACGTCGTGATGAGCCGTAGGAGCACTTTGACTCTAGAGATGTATTCTTTCTCCTCCTTGGCATCCACAGAGTCTGCAACTGGGGACTCAAGCTGGTCGTAGAACCACGTCAATAGAGCCGGTGTGAAGTCAGGGCCAAATCTCTGATGAAGCAAAGAGACAATCTCCACGGCGGCTAGCGTATCCTGTGTTTTGCACTTCGGGAGGCCCTCTTGAACGGCGAGGAGCATCTCTGTGTGGAACTTCTTCAAGGAGAGCTGGTTTATTTCCTTTATGATAGACTCATACTGCTCCTTGTTAATTCCTCTGGCGAGCTTCTTGACAAAGGCCGAGTTCTTCTTGAGCGATGAGTCCTGTGATTTGGGCTCATACAGTTGCCCGTCCCAAGCGGCCAAGTTCTTCGCTCTCGTCTCCTAATTGGTGTTAGTATGTATTACAAACAACTGAATAGACAGATAACTTACCTCATCCATTATCACAGCTGGGATTAATATGTCGAGAGAAACGGGGTTGAAGAGCTGTTTGAAAAGAGGAGGAGGAGGAGACCTTCATTTTCACAGCTTTCTCGACTTCACCGCTGATGGGAGCCCTGAATTTTACCGCGCCAGAACTACTCCACGTTACACCCTCACAACATATCTGGAGAGTCACGGTGGAGATCTTACCAGAATCCTTTGCTCCTTCTTTCTCCATTCATCCACATGCCTCCTCGTCCCAAAAGAGTGTTCGGGGCAGCCCCACCGCCGCCCCGTCCTGTGACACCAGAAAGGCCGCCAACACCCACCAAAGAGGCAGCTCACCAGCAGGAGCCCGATATCATCGAGTCCGTGGAGATCTCAACAGCATCTGAGTCGGTTTCTCGTTCTGGAACCCCGGACCACAATGGAAAACATCCTGACGACCCTCAGAATATATCGTGTCCTGTTTGCAACGAACAATTGGTCTCGCTAAACCAATTGAACAGACACCTCGACGACGAACATGGCTTCGATACACCTTCCAAAGCACACATTCCCAGCACAAATTCGTTCATTGGTGTCCTCTCTACCCCACAGAATGATGACATAAAAGCATGGCTGAGAAAGGGTAACGAGGTGAGGTCTAAACTACAGGCCACATTACCCAAGAAGCTCGCCAACTTGGATATATTCGAATCCTCTCCTCCACCACAGGCACAATCACCACAGGCAGGTTCACCTAGTGCTCATCCTACACAACAGGAAGTGCATGTTACCAGAAAGCATTGGCAGAGAATATCGTCTCCCAACGAGAAGTGCTCACACAAGGGATGTGACAAGTATCTCAACATCAAGAACGGCGCTGTTAACTGCCGCAAATGTGGATCACTGTTCTGTCATTAGCATTCATCTTTCAAAGTCAGACTTAACGAAAACGCACATTACGACCCAAAGGGAACATGGTGCAAGAGCTGCGAATCGTGTTTTGTGAATAAGCCCGGTTACAACGACCACTCAGCATACAGAGATGTCACATAGGAGTTCAAAGACATGAGACAACGAAAAGTTGATGAGCGTCAACTATATGCTAACAAGCTGGAGAAGAGACTCATCAATCTCACATCCACCATATCACAGATTGACAAACAGTTTGGCTCATCATATGACTCTCATTCAAACATCTTCAACTATAAACTCCATTCTAAAAGAAGAGAGGTGGAGCAACAACTGGTGAAATGGGAAGACGGTTCACACGTCCTCAATTGCTTCATTTGTCGACAACACTTCAGCTTCACACTAAGGAAGCACCACTGTCGATTGTGTGGTAAGATTGTTTGTGCCGATGCGGAGACAATGTGTTCTATGGAGGTACCGATTGACCACATAACCACGCTGCTCAAGGACATCCCGAAAGTGAATGACGATTCCACACTGAGGATGTGTCGTCACTGCAAAGACGTGTTGCTCTTGAAGAGAAACTTCCAAATGGATCAAAAGGCACCATTGACGCCTCTGCTATAGAAGTTCGAGAACCAACAGCTTGTGAAGAGGGCAATCCTGGTGTCAATGCCCAAATTCCAATCTATCCTACACAACATCCAAACCCATCAACAACAGTCAAATAATAATATCAACGAGGCCTCCAAGTTGAGAAAGAAGCTTGTGGATTCATTTGCTTTGTTTGACAAGTTGACAAAGGAGATTGTGGCATTGAACTGCACGTCACCCGATGAAATGCAACTGCAAAATGCCATCAAACAAGAGGCAGCAGCCTTCATCCAGCATAACATGGCACCATTGAAACAGCTTCCACATATTCTGGCTCAGATTGAAGAAGATGCCAAAAAGAAAAACGGCGCTCCTAAGCCAAAGTTGACCAGAGAGCAAGTTCATCAAATCAAGAAGAATAGAGATGAGCTGATGGTCCTACAAGAGCAGAAGTTTCTAGTGGAGGAGATGATAGAGAACTGTAAGAAACAGAGAAGGTTTGACGAGATTGCAGCTCTTGATGATAATGTGAAGGAGTTGAATTATATGATCAAGAATCTACAGCTGGAGTTGGGTGAAGAAGGCTTTTGATATTATTGGCCATTTAGTTATATTGGCATCTCGAGGTTAATTAATATAAATAATGATGAATTCCGAGTCCAGGTTTCTTCGGGCTCATAGACTAGTCCATCCTGATATTACAGGTATGATACGTTCCCCCATGTGTTGAAGGGGCTAGTCCTATGGCCTAATATGACCTAGGACGCGTACTCGCGAACCTGAGACCAAAAAATGGCATGAGGCGTAGAGGACTCTTACCTTGAGCCCATATCGAAATACAAGCTGGTCATATATCAGTGAAGCACATCAACAATCAATCCGATATATCATAGATCTCACCACGCTGACATATATAGAGAATATGACTTCCACGCAGATTGATGAAATGCTGGATGAGTTGAAGGCTATGGAGAATCCCCACCCAAAGTGCGATACCAACCCCACAAAGCACTCATATATCTTTCCTCAAGAAATACAACCGCAACAACGTCAAAGTCATCAACAACTGATACGATCTGTGTTATACCTGGGCCACATATTGAGACGATCAAATGCACTAAGGCAACATCAGTCTAAGGGTGACTTTGTGGTGGATTCGTTGGAGACGATAACGAGTGTGATGGACAACTTGTATCTGATAACCAAGCTTGGCATTGCGAAGGAGTCTAAACTGCTACACAAACTGGGCCAACATGCAAGCAAAGTGTGGTTTGTGACGTTGGTGTTGACTATCCAGCGTATGATTTCGAAAGTGTTCCAGTTGATGAGGTTGAAGGCTACAGTGATGATGGAAGTACAGAAGATGTCCAGTCTTGATAGAACACAGGGTATGAAAAGTGATCCACTTAGACCAATCTTTATCGCTAAGTACAATGCCAAGATTGAAGAGATTGGGAAAGAGCTGCAAAGTGAGTTGTTTGAGCTAGTTGGAACGTTTGTGGATTTGGCGTTCGTCTGCGTTGAGGTGTTCCATTGGAGAATTAATCCTACACTGGAGAAACTACTGGGGTATTGCAGCGCTGGAATGAGCATATATAGAATGAACTTGAGATGAAAATGAGATATACGACAGTATAGTATGTGAACAATTGGATATATATGAGAAGTTGTAGGCTCATATGTAGAGAGGCCGGAGTTATCACAGTGTGTCCCCTAACAAACTGGTTAAGCAGCCCGCACCGCTAGAGAACGTCAGCTCTTGGACATCTGAAAAATTCGCCGATGTTGAACCTCTAATTCGATTAGTTGCTTTCAGGATATATATCCTTGGAACGACATATCCCATAAGGTCATATATCCACACACAAATGTTCCGTCAGTCGTCCAAGAGATTGATGGCCACTGTGGCCGAGACCCCAAAGCTGACCAAGCAGTGGGCCCAACCATCTTCAGGCAAACACAACAGTCTTGAATTGAAGGACATCCCAGTGAAAAGTGCTGTACTGGACGGTGTTGATCCTAAGAAGGGACCTCCATCGCTCAAGTCGAGACGTTTCAGAATCAGATACACCCCTCCAGAAGGCTTGAACGAGGCCTTTGATGAGGCATACAAGTACTTGAAGACCAAGGCACAGGAGAAGTACGCACAGGCAGAGAAGGCCACCAACGAGAGCGACAAGGCCAGACTTCTTGTGGAGGCAGAGATCAACAACCCAGAAGTGAGATATAACTTCGAGTACAACGAGAAATACGACAATGTGACTTCTATAATTGACTACACACAGCCTGTGTACAGAGAGTTGAAGAAGAAGCACTGGGAGGAATACTCTCAGATGCTCTTGATGCAGAGATTGGAGCAACTCGCCGTGATTCCAGACACGTTACCTACATTGGAGCCTAAGGCCGAAGTTTCCTTGAAGTTCTTCAACCACACTTCTGTGAACCGCTGGATCGAGCCTGGTTCTTTGCTCTCATCCAACGTAACGATGTACCCACCGTCCATCAAGATCCAGGAGTACGATCTCGTGGACACCGAGAAACAGCTATACACCGTGCTGATTGTGAACCCGGATGTGCCAGACGTGGCTAACAACACATACAAGACACACCTACAGTGGGCCTTGACCAACATCAAGTTGGATTACAACGATAACTTCATCACACCAAAGCGTCTGTTGGAGGACTCATCTATAAACGAGGTTATTGAGTACTGTCCACCGGTGCCTGAGAAGAACTTGCCAAAACAGAGATTTGCTGTGTGGGTTTTCAGACAGCCTGAGCAGATTGACGTCAAGTTGACAGAGCGTGAGTTCAACATCAGAGAGTTTGTTGAGTCACACAAGTTGGAGGCCATCGGTGCTCACGTCTGGAGATCTGTGTGGGACATGAACGTTAAGGCTGTGAGAGAGAAGTACGGCATGCCTAATGGTACTGTTTTCCACAAGGTGCGTGGTGACGAGAGAATGTAAAGAGGCCAGGAGGGGTGAGTGGAGAGATTGCCTGTATATATAAAACACTTCCAATAGAATCTCTTACATCTACAGACAGCACAGACAGTATAGTGTGTGTATATATGGTACATTTTTGTAGTGATGGAGGAATGTGCAAGCCAGTTGTGAGTGAGAATGAATGTGATGATGAATATAGTGATGGTTAGAGGTGTATCGTTTCTATATGCAGATCAGTTCTTGAGACCCTCAACGGCACCGAGGATGACCTGGGCGAAGTCCAACTTGTCGTCGTCCCAGTTGATCTCGGAGGCAGAAGTGGTGGCAGCGGCGACTGGCTCTGGCTTCTTGTTCAACTCAGCGAACTTGGCCTTAGCCTCGGCAATGAGAGCCTCCTTCTTAGCATAGGCGCTCTGCTCCTCCTTCTTCAAAGCAGCGGACTTGAGCTGGGATGTGTGGTAGGCACCGTAGACGATACCGGAAGCCAAGGCGGTGTATCTGAAAACCTGTAGATGAGCGTTGTTAGCGTGTGATTCTTCACAGAGCGGGAAGGCAGCACGATGAGACACTAGTCGTTGATGATAGTACGCAGGACGGAATAGTTCCGCCCACGCACGCACAACAACCGCCTCACCATGCCGAGACACACAGAGGACATACGTTAACAGTGGACATGTTGATGGAGTCAATTGGAGTTTTCTAGGAAGAACTGCGTGGGCGCAATCTGTGTCTTCATGACGGGTTTGTCCCTCTAATTGTCCACCAAACTTTTCGGTTTTCGTTCGCCCAATCACAGCGGGCGGGTAACTCTGTGGTGAGAAATTCCCGCGCTTTTTCCCGCATTCGGTGAAGTTACTTATAAGTACCGTCTTGAATCATCTCCACTTCTACCATCAACTGTGGGGGGAAGAGGCCTATTGGTACTGAAAACGAGTAAAGAGATGTTTTCACACACGCTGAAGAGAGGTACGTATCTTCTCTCGATTCTCGCCGCAGTTCTAGTCGCTTACATCATCCACAACCCAGCCACACTCCCATCGAGGCTCCCCCGCTTGGGCATCATCAACAAGAGAGCATTCACCTCTTCCTCTGCCTCATCGTCATCTGCTCACACAACTCAACATGATCTGGCCTCATACTTCCAGGCGTCTGTTGCCTTCCACCCAAAGCGTCGTGATGAGAATAAATTGCTACGGAAACATCTCAAAGCGAAGCCATTGGACTCGCCGACTGGAGAAGACAACTACTTCATCTCATACAGATCGCATGGAGAGGACGGATCCACCCCAACGATGGCATGTGGTGTTGCAGATGGTGTTGGTGGATGGTCAGAAATGGGATTTGACTCCAGTGCTATCTCCAGGGAGTTGTGTACCGCCATGAGTGAGGAGTTCGCCCAGGGGAACAACACAGAACTGGTACACCAACCCAAGTACCTATTGGACCATGCCTTCAAGAAGATCAAGAAAGAAGGGATCGTGAAAGTTGGTGGCACAACTGCATGCTTGGGAGTGCTCCAAGGTGAGACTCTAAGAGTGGCAAACTTGGGTGATTCTTGGTGTGGTATCTTCAGAAACAACACACTTATTGCTGAGACTAAAGTTCAAACACACGGGTTCAACACGCCCTACCAGCTTGCAATCATCCCAAAGGAGATCCTACAGAGAAACAGAGGATCTAGTTTCATCATGGATACACCGATGGACGCAGACGAGTACGAGTTTAGGGTGGAGAAGGACGACATTGTGATGTTTGCTACCGATGGTGTCATCGACAACATCGCTATCCACGACATTGAAGAGTTCCTCAAGCAAAACGCACAGCAAGATCTCAACACACTCAGCAAAGATTTTGTTGACGTTGTTAAAGTGATCAGTAGGGACGAGAACTACCCTTCTGTATTCAGCCAGGAGTTGTCGAAGCTCACGGGAAAGTTCTACTCGGGAGGTAAAGAAGATGACATTACAGTGGTCATGGTCAAAGTTTGAATACATTTACCTATACACGTCTCATTTCATCTCATGGCATTTTCATCTCTCATCTGGACAAACGCTCTGTACATCTCATCACTCAAGACAAAGTCGCCCTGATAGCCCATGAATACCGATTGGTCCTCTTCAACTGGAACGGTACCAAGTTGGGCAGCAGCAGCGGCGGATGCTTCACGGGCAGCCTCCAACTGCTCAAAGGCCTCTGTTACTTTACGACTCTCTTCCGGTGTAGAATCAGGTGGTAAGTTGAGAAAAGACTCAAAATCGAAATCCTCGTCATCTGCCTTTGCTAGGGTGTCATTCCTTGCCAGTTCTCTCTTGACAACGTTACTTGAGCCCAGTGAACTGTACAAATCGCTGACCCCATCGACATTCATGATACTGTTGATGTTTCTCTGGGTCTCGGTGTTCTTCAGGGAGAAGCCAAGACGAGGGAGCCTTGGGGTATGTGCATGAAAGGCAGCAAGAGAACCAGGAACAACAGATGCAGCAGTGGCCGTTACACTTCCACTTCCACTACCATAACCTTGATCTTGATGAGCGACACCACGAGCATCACCACCGTGCTCAGGGTAGAGTAGCCTCTAGATCTCTTGGGGATCTTGGAGAATGATATCATTGTACTCTTCCATACTCTCGTTGAGAGCTTGCAAGCGGACATCGTCAAAGCGACCGTCATCGTCATCGTGAAGGAATGGATTCAAGTCTCTTGGGTTGACTGTGCCCTCTGGTGCTGGATATGGTGGGGGTGGGAACTTCGTTGGGGCTGCAGTGAAGATCGAGTTATCGTTTGAGTCGGCAAAGACCTCATCCACTGCTCTTTGACCGGCATCGGATCTTAGCCATGCTTCATAGGAGAGGTTGTCAGCGTCAGACCCATCAACGACATTGGTGTTCAGCTGTCTGGCCGGGGGATACACAGGTACTCTGTTCCTTCTTGAACCAGTTGGAGTGCGTCGAGCGTCAATCTATCTGCGTCTCTTTGGAGCCCTTATCACAGCTGGTGGCGGAGCGGTAGGAATTGGAAGAATAGCCTGGATTCTTGCGAGTTCAAGTTTATCACCATTGGACGTCTTCTCTCTCTGTCTTCTTCTCGCCTGGATGGACTTCAGCTCAGCCGCAGCACTGTAATTGGTGATACTGTCAATCTCCCTGAAGTCGTTGGATTTCTCGATGGTTGGGATGAGGTCGTCATTGTCCTGGATTTCCTCCAAGAAGACGGGTCCACCTTTCTACTCCAAGTTGTGCGGGTTCGTATAGTCCCACCCATATCTCTCTCTCACCGTCTCATGGAACAGGCTGATGTTACGTTCATGATCATCTGCCTCGAGCAGGGCCAGCTTCTGCGTATCAGTGATACGTGAGGAGTACCCATTGTAATCCAACTCGTTCAACCTGTACACAAATCTGTCGGTTCTTGACCCGAGAACAGAGGCCAGGGAGGCGGGGAAGTCATCTGGCAACACAGTGTTCAAGCCCGCATGTGCAATCTTCAACTTCACGAAGGGCAGATCAATGATGAGAACTCTGGTGTTCTGACATGCCTTACACTCTGGTATCTTACACTCAATGGACTTGGACTGGGAAGCGGGACAGATGGGGGAGTACTCCGTGACGAACTTGTATCTCGTGCTTGGGTCGATGATGGGGACAATGAACTTGTCTGCAGGGTCCGAGTGGTACCCTCTGTCCTTGACCATTACAAGAGGTCTGTGGTAGTGGAGACAGTATTTGCTTCTGTGTCCGTTGATACAACAAGCACACGCAAACTTGAGCTGACGACACCCATACTTGGTGTAGGCGTGGCTTCTCCCACTCATGTTCTTGCTGTTCCACAACTCTGGGTCCGAGTAGTCCAATGGTGGGTACACCTTGCCCAACTGAGCCGAGGACTTGCTGGGGGTCTTTGAGGTCTTAGGATCAACCAAGTGCGGATATCCTCTTAGGTAGATGACAATCATTGTTGTGGATTAGCAATCTTAGTGTGTGGCTTCTTAGAAGGGTTGTTGATGACGAGTTCTGTAGCTATGACTGGCGTTGGAACTCTGTGATGATGGTAGCTGGATTGAATGGACTGAATGCGCAGAAGAAGAATAGACTTTGATGCAATGACGGATGTAGAGCTTAATATAAGGACAAGTCACTAATACAGCTTCAAGTTACGAGCGAGCGAATATGACTAGCGATCAACGAGCGATTACGAGCAGGATTCATACTAAAAATGTATTCTGGATCTATTCTTAGACCAGACGTGATGTAGTTGTGTCATGGAAGATCAATTTTTGAGCTGTTACCACCATCGGACTTTGTGTAACTTACGGTAGTTGGCCGTCTTCTTGAGCGATTAGTAGTTACGGCTGATCGTGTCGATGAGCTATCTGTATAGCCCCAGAATATTAATGAGTGTGTTTAAGGTATCTCTCAGAGTCAAGTATCAAGGGATTGATCGATTGCTGCCAATCATTTGAGGATCCATCTGCCCCTTACGTAGTTTCGTAGGAGGTCGGTGATCAGTACGTCTCGGAAGTGGGGCGACATATATCCGAAGCCACAGCTAAAAAACAAGACTACATACTTTGATACGAATCTCACATCCTTATGTTGATACAATGCTTATAAAGTACACGAATCTATATGCACAAACTCTTCCCCACCAACTTTGCGAACTTCAGCACGGCTTTGGAAGTAGTTGTCCTTCCAATAGAGCATCTCCCTAGTGGTGTACGGCCCATGTACCTATGAATCTCCTATCCATCTGAACTCCCACTCTTTTGCTGGCTCTTCGTTAGAGGTGTCTTCTGTAGTTGTTCGGTGCTCGTCATGCCTAGTCTTTTCCCTTCTTGCATACCCCTCTCCAGTTTCATCTCTATATCTCACCATCCACTCTTCTCTTTCTGTATCGTAGGCGTCATTGAATCCATTTGCAATTAGTAGTTCACAACACTCTGTAATTGTCCCCACTTTGCTCTATGTTTCCTTTTCCTGTTGCTTCTGCTCCTCTGTCAAACATACCTTCTTACCACCTTTGCGTTTCACCTTCACTCTGGACTTGTTCAGTCTAGCCAATGCCTCCATCGGTGTTTCAACTGGTTGCAATGAATCAATCAGATCACCAATGATCTTCGCAAGATCCACCGCAGTGGTCTTTTGAGCATTCTGTTTCTCCATTTGTAACCTTTCTTCGTGTGCTTTCTTGGCCCTTTTGATATCCCGTTTCTTGACGTCTTGCCATCCTTCGTTGTCATCGTCAGACTCGGCGTTCTCGTAGTAATTACCAGCTTCATCAAATACACCCGTTTCATTCTCCTTTTTGAGATTGAATGAATCGATTTTGGGGCCCTTTCTTGGTTTGGTGTGATGCTCTTCCTCTGGGTTGAGGTAGTACTCATCTGGTTGGTCGTTGTCTTCATCATCGTCGTCCTCTTCACTGTCCGCTTCGGAGTTACTGTTATCCACCTCATGATCATGTTCCTGAATCTCGTCTTCAAACTACTGCATGTCCATCATCGCAAGTCCCGTAGTTTTGTTTGGCTTCTCATCCTTTGTCTTGTCCTCATTATCGGATCCAAACATGTCATCATCGTCGTCATCCTCTTTGTCTTGTTTGGGCGTCTCCTTGGGAGCATCAGATTCCTTATACCCTTCATTATCAGAATCGTCCTCATCAGCAGAGGAGTCAGAAGCATATTCATTCACATTCACCTTTCTGTTCCTCCTGTTCCTCTTGTTGCGATCGTTGGAGATGTCTGGTACGTCTTCCTCTTGCTCTGATTCGGAATCATCCAAAGGGTGTTTCGACCTTTTCACTCGAAGTGGATTTGAGAGGTCGAATTGTAACGACATTAGAGTCAGATGTGTGGGTTTAGCAAGTATAGATGTTGTTTGTTTTGATTGTTGAAGAGGTATAAAGAGCTGGTAGAAATGGAAAGAAAGTTGGCATTTATTTGTCTCCGGAAATAGTTTAGCAGTTATTACATAAGCCAATTCGAAGTCTCCAGCTGCTCATCTCTTATTGTTGACGAACTACGTATATTTAGTGGCCACAGTACCAAAATGACTTTGTATTATATATATTCACCACATTCCATCATCGTTCAAGTTACCAATAGTTGGCTGTGTCTTTTGTTCTCTTTCTAGTCCCGTAATGACCCCACTAGTTGCATCCAACGCCTGTAGTGTGACTTGCTTCTTTATCACATTCACCAACACTCTCATCTTGTTTCTAATCTTGGTTGTAAGCTTTTCAGACTCTAGAACGTTTCCATATTCGTTATCCAGCTTGATCTGTGATAGTAGTTCTTTGATTTGTTTGATGTGTTGCTGTGCAGATGGTGATAGTGGTTCTTTCCCGCATCCTTCCTCGAGAAGTTCTATCACACTTCGTACTTGTCCAATGAAGACATATTTCTGAAATCCTACTTGCAGTCCATATTCTTTGCCCTCCATATACGACTTTCTGGTGCTTTCAGCTTGTCCTTCTTCGAATCCTTCCTTGTAGAATCTGATTGGGTCTGTTAGTATTGCGATGGGATACCTGGTGAGAGTGCAAGGTTCTTACTTTTCTTCCAGGTTCAAAACTTCATCAAAGTCATCAAACATTGTAAATGTAAATTAGAGAGTCAGCAATTTTGATGGATTTAAAGCCACCTTTTATGGGTGAATAGGTGAAGATGAATTAGTGATCGGTTGATGTGTTTTTTTTTTTTTTTTTCTTTTTTCCCCTCCCCACTAACCTCTTTTCTTTCCTCCTTCCTCCTTCGTCTACATCAGCCATTGAAATCAGATCAACTTAGTTCGATCATCGATATTGACGTAGCTATACAAACTTTCACATAACCAACCAGGCAGCAGAGATGACAATTGAGATACCAACTACGCACGTGATGATCGCAGCGCCGGCCTTGTCACCTGTTCCGATGTGCAATGGACTCAAGTTTGTGATTCTCTCATAAGTACCTGCAGCGTAATCACCGATGGAGGTACCACAGGTGAAATTTGAACATGGTGGAGGCCTGTCTCTGATTCTCAAGTTCTGCATCACTTCCAATGCGGACATCTGCTCTCCCAATCCGTAGTAACCGTCCCATCCGCTATGCCACCAGTTGAGACCACAAGTATGACCGTCTGTACCACCAGAACAGGAGTTGGAAGCGGCACGTGCGGAGGCTTCCAGTAGTGCATAGATGGTTTCATATGTCTCTGGCACCATGTAAGCTGTCTGTCCTAAGAATCTTGCGAAATAGGCCTTGAAAGATCTCTGGTCGTTGTTACAGTTATCGGCACCTTGACAAGCGGCCTCGAACATCACAGAGTTGTTGAAGAAGACACTCGAACTCTGTAGATATCTCAGCGTTCTGTTCATCCATTTCTCCTCTTGTGTGAAGTTGTACAGATATGCGGACCCGGACATCATCAATCCCTGGTTGTAAGTCCACTGCAATCGTGTGATATGTGAACAGTTGTCGTTATCCAGACCATCATAGACGAAGTACCACTAACTCTCGTGGATCAACCCAGTGTCGTACATCCAATCGTGCACCCTATCACACCATTCCACGTATGTGGTGTTACCAGTGTATCTTGCCAATCTGGCTCCGATATGGAACAGACACCCATTGGAAACAGAGTTCTTGTAGTCATAACCGGAGTTCCATTCAAAGATCTGCCATCTCAACCCACCACCACAATGTTCCGGGTCCCATCTCGAAGCCATCGTGTTGAACACCGCCTGTGCCAACGCGAGCCATTGTGGTTCACCTTCTGGAGGATTGGGGAAGTTTCTCTCAGCTGCACCCATGACTGCTATCCCCCAAAAACCTTGGTCATCGTTACCCTCTGTGGTAGACTGGTTGCGTGGGACATAGTCCAAATTATCACCAACCTGGGCCAACAGTGCCCTGTATGTCTGGTTCACATACGTGTCGTTCTCCATGAAGAACCAGTAGTCGATCATGGACCCCCATGCGGCACCTGCTTGCCACCAGTAGTAAGGATTGGAGAACATCCCCACTGTTTGACCATAGTCCTCTCCGGTGTAGTAGTCCATCAATCCATCGGCAATGACACCGGTAACGCTCTTCAAACTGTCCAGATCATCTGGAGTGAGCCAAATGGCATGGACGGGTGTGTGGAGGAGGGGGAGGAGAAGTACCGTGGTGAGAACTAGTCGTATGACACTGTTCCTGCTTCTCATTTTGGGTAGTAGAAGTTCTCTCTGGTTATGACCGAGAGGTTATTCAGGCCTCTCCATCTCATACAATTGTTGACAGTTGATCCTTCACCTTGAGAATTTGCAAATGAGGAGTCGCTGCGCCACCAGAAAGGCTTGACCTTTCAAGTCTTGGCTAACCACACAGTGGATGTACCGTGTTGGCGTTGCATTTTGCTCCTTCGGGATTGACTATAGAATGTAGTCCGTAGCAATGGATTGGTAGGGCCTTATAGGTTGTATTATGGTTGAGTCACCATGTAAAGCGAGGGGGAACAGTTAAGGAGTGGACTTCATCTCGAGATATTAGATGGGAAGTCCTGTGATGTTTCGTCACTATCCGAAATGCTTGATGGAAGACCCCGTCGCTCGGCTCCAGCGGAATTCCGAAAAGGTGCCAGTTACGTTGCGTTTGACTACAATCGTCTAACTGCAAAACTCAATCATCTTCAGATAATGTAGTCCACAAATGGTCTCTAATATACAGAGTCTATGCCAATTACTGGACAACCTTACCTCCGAGAACCTCCTTACCGGTCTTCTTGATGATGGCCAATACGTCATCGTATGACAGAGTAGCAGTAGTGACATCCACAGTCTGCTTTTCAAGAGAAACGTCGAACTTAGTGACATCTTCTTTCTTCGAGAGCACTCTCTCAATGGCACCGGAGCATCCTTTGGGTGTTGAGTTAGTACTTCATGCTCATGGTGTCTCGGGGAAGGATTAACTTGGTTTGGGATTTGTAATACGAAGAACCTCGCCAATCATCCACACCAATGATCCGTCGAAAGTAACATACCGGAACAGCTCATCTTGACGTCAAAGTGGTACTGGTGTGACATTGTGGGTTGTATGTTAGTTTATGGAGTGGATGGAATCTTGATTACCCCAAGGTCATCAATAAAAGGGAAGAAGAAGAAGGGACGGAAAGCTGTTATCTTCAGTGTTCACCCGAGCACTCAGCCAGCCGAGGGCCGAGGCTCCCGCAATCCGCGCAAAAGTAGTCCAGGTTCGAGCCCTATATCTGGAAAATTCTGGAGCATATTTTTCTGAATTTTTTTTTTTCCAGATCGGCTAAATAACACGCGTAGCTGGCAGCACAGGCACACCCTTGCGTAAAGTTCGATATGAGCTGCCAGTGAGAGGCTAAAGATTTGCTGGCATAAAGAAGGATGGGAAAAAAGTTTCAATCTTGCTTTGTTACGAGTCACCAGCTCACCGATAACGAATCAAAAAGCCCCGCTTGAGTTCAGTAATCACCAACAATGAAGCTCTCTACATTGTCCATCATCGCGTCTGCTCTCAGTGCAGTCACAGTCTCTGCTGAGGAGTACGGACCAGGTGAAGGTCCAGACTGGGTCACATACACCAAGAACCTCCCAAAAACCACAGTCACCGTGACAAGATATGAGGGTACTTCCACTTACCTTGATGGTCCTGCCTACAACACCAAGACCATCATTGTCTCTAAAGACGGTAAGGCAGCCTACACAGAGATCATCACTGGTCACAACGCTGCCCTTGATGGTGCTAAGGGCACCCAGACAGAGGCCGCTGATGCTCCAGCTGAGACAGAGACCAAGTTGCGTGCTGGTGAAGGCCCAGACTGGGTTACTTACACCAAGGAGCTTCCTAACAAGACCATCGTTGTTACCAGATACGAGGGTACTTCCACTTATCTTGAGGGCCCAGAGTTCAACACTAAGACCGTGATTGTTTCCAAGGACGGTAAGGCAGCATACACTGAGATCGTTACTGGACACAACAACGCTCTTGACCCAGTGGCCACTGCGGTTCCAGAAGCTGCACAGAAGGATGTCGAAGAGGAGACCGAAGAGAAGCAGACCGAGAGTACCGAGGAGACACAGAAGAGCTCTTCTTCTACCACAACTACAGAGAAGACTACAGCATCCACATCATCCTCATCTGGTGGTTGGTTCGGATTCCTTGTGCTTCTTGCTGGTGTCGGTGGTGGTGCTTACTACTACTTCAAGAAGCCAAAAAACCCATTCGTGACCCTTCCAAACGAGAATGCTGCCACTGAGGTCTGATCATTTTGTGTAAATCTCTTTATCTGATCAATCCAATCTGCCCATATCTTGTAGATCTCCATAGTACAAATTATGTACAGTCTGCTATCGGCTCCGGTGTTCTACTCGGATTTTGGCGGGCAAAAAATAAGCTTAATTTTTATTTACCCGGGTACAGTTCACTCATACAGAGACCTTCTCAGAGCCTCTTCCAACTGTCTCTGGAACTCTGCTTCTTCGTCGTCTTCCTCGACAACTGGAGCTTCGGGCTCAACGAAGGACGTGTTCTGAGACTGTTCGTGCTTGGAAATCTCCAGTGCAATCGCCAGCTCATCGTCGGCATCGATAGCCCCACCAGTAGAGGACAGTTGTAACGACTGGTTCAAAGCCATGGCAATCTCCAGCTCTTCTTCCTCATCCAGGTCGTTACCGTTGTACTTGTCCAGAAGGTCGTTCATCTTGTTGATTTCGTGTTCCTCGTAGTCCATATCGTACATGGCGTTTCTGATGTTGCGGGTCAACTTGTCCCTTCTGTCATCTGAACCTCCAATCACACTCTTCTTCAGCTGACGTTTGCTCGACATACTCTTCAAGTCATCTCCCAAATGGAAAAACACAATGACTCCATTAACCTCCACTAGCCCGTGTTTCCGATTCTCCTTCGCTAGCTTCACAAACCGTGAGAGACAGTGCCTGTTCCCCAGTTCTTCGCCCTGTAGTAAACTCTTCCTCACTTTCTCTGACACGATACGCACCAATGAGCCATTGAAAACATCATATACTGCTCCAACACCGTCATATGAACCAACAAGCACCAACGCACTGTTGACATCCAGCGCACCAACCCGATGTTCCAGATGCATATGAGGAAACACGGGAATGAAATCAGCCTGTACTCTCAATCCATTGTTTCGTACGTTGAAAGTGACAACTCTGGTGCGATCCACTGCAATGACGAGGTTCAGACCATCCTATCCTGCAACTTTCATGTCCCTCTGTACCGCATCTCGTTGTTCCAGAGCGAAGTATGTAATCTCAGAGATCCCACTGCTTGGGTAATGATCCATCAAAGTCGGTAAGCTCTCCAACAGGAAACTGTCAACTCTGCCAAACCGGTCTTCATGGAAACTGTACTTGTATATCCCTTCATAGTCAGCGATGATGATCAGCTTCCCACCAAAGTCAACGTCAAAGTACACCACATTGTGTCCAGTCATGCGGATCTTTCTCACACTTCCCTCATTCATCAAATAGATATCATTGGAACACACAGAAATGATAGTCCCATTCCATGCCTTCAACTTGTCAACGGTGGACCCCAGTTCGTACTACCTCTCCACCATCAACTCCTTCATGTTGATCATCGCCACTTTCCCTGATCTGTCTCCACTGTAGCAGTACGGCCAGGTGGTGTGTATTGCAGTGACCATACATGTGTGCACTTCCGGAAGCTTCTGCTTACTGGCCCATATGTCTTTCTTCTGCAACGTCTTGAAAAACAACTCACCTTCTGTGTTTCCATACACCGAGCATCGGCTATCAAACGAAGAGCACGTGGCGTTCTAGCCCGCAGTGACAGGAACAACATACTCAGTCTTTCCCTGTTGCTCCAAGTTTCTCACACACATCAGTCCCTCGTCCAAGGACATGTGTATCAGTGGGTATTGTAGTTGTACGTTGGTGATCCTCTGGAAATGTGTCTTTTGTACGGGTTCTTGTCTGGTCAACACGGCTCGTTTCCAATCCCGTGTGTACTGTGAACGGGCAGACAACTCCTCACTGAACTTCCTCGATCTTGTCAATGAGCTGAATTTGTCCACCTGATGGTGCGATTTGAACATGTTCCTCCATAGTTCCTCGTCGCTGATAACGTGCTTCAACGTGTGACAGGTGTCTGCGATGGCGTTAAGGTCCTGGACGTCCAAGTACGATAAGATGATGACGATGATCTCCACTGGGAGATCGAGGAAGGATACACCCATATCGGAGTTCTGTGGTATTGACACGGCTCAATATATGTGCTTATTGTGGTGTATCGGAGTTCATCTGTTGATGCTCTTCATCTGCACGCAACCGGCTCTGAGCTTTTCGAAGCCCGCTATGGGTCAGGAATATTAAATGACTAAGCACACGTGATCAGATTTCAAACTAGTACGATATCCTTTATTTACACCATACACCCTCAATTCAAACATACCGATCACACAATGATATCTTTGATGATGCTGAAGAGCTCGTTCAGACCCTCAACGTGTTCGTTGGCGTTACTCACACTTCCATCGAACGCAATGGTGAACACATCACGGATCTCCTCTTTGCTTCCCAACTGATTGGCAAACTCCAACACAGGCTCAAACAAGTTGTTGGTCATACCACCGATGAAAAGCAAGTCAAGAGCAGAAGCATCAAATGGATCGTCTCTACCTTGACTGGCCACTGGACTGCTTGGTGCACTTGAGGCGTCCATCACTCTAACGGCATTGGTCAACTTACCAGTCTTTGTGAAGTAATCAATCAAGAAAGTCACTGCCTTCAATGTACTGTCGGACTGTTGGATGTAGACGGTGTTCTCAACCAAAGTTGCGTGGATAGACTCATCCGTGTTGTTCACAAGGGTGATCAAGTCACCAATGGTGGTCATCTTACGCTCTGCATCAGTGACACCTTCTGTGTGGAATCTTAAAGAAGCTTCACCAGCAACCACATACGAACCAGGCAATCTCTCAGCATACGATTGTGCAACCGTTTTGGTAGTCTGTAGCCACTCATTGACGTTGTTGTCAGCCAAACAGAGCCACTTACCACCATTGTTCAACTTCAAGAAGTTACCTCCTTCGGCAATGAGACCCACCCTTGGAATACGGCGGTATAATCTCTCCAAGTCGAGTCTCAGGTAAGTCGAGAGAACAAACACATCGTTCTCAGCACTTAAGTCGTTCAAGATACGGAGCATTCTGTCTGAAGGGTTGTTGGAACTGAGGAAGATGAATAGCCTGTTCTTAGCGTTGTGGTAGACCTTTAAAAGCCTCTCAACGTCCAATCTGGTGTAAGTTTCTCTGCTCTGTTGATAATCCCAAGACTCCCTGATAAAGTCCAAACTGGATTGTACCCAGAAATCACAATCCTGCTGTGAGACAATACCATATAGTGCATCCCAGTTCTTCTTCTTCTCTTCGTCGCTCATAGTAAGGGCTTTCTTGAAGCTTGCCGTCATTTGCTTGGTGTCCCATGGGTTGATCAACAATGCGCCCTTGGTGAGGACATCAGCGGAACCTGTGAACTCGGAAAGAATCAATGGTGACTTCTTCTCCATAGTAGCAACGATGAATTCGTGACAAGTCAAGTTCATACCTTCTCTCATAGAGCTGACAATGAAAGTATCCGCCTCAGCTATCAGTGCAAGGTACTGAACAAACTCAATATCCTGGTGCAAGAAAACCACCGGCTGAATGGTCGAGATGTTGTGACTCAAGCCATTGATACGGTCAACAATGGACATGATCTCGCTCTCCAATGCGGAGTCAACAGTACTACTGTTCAAGCAGATCTGGATCAACACAGTCTCCTCGATGTACTCGGGATTCTGTTTGAGGAAGTCCTCATATGCCAAAAGTTTCTGTTTGACACCTCTGATTCTGTCAAACTTGTCCCTTGCAACAATCAACTTCTTTCCGTGCCATCTCTGCTTGATCATCTCTCTCCAGTTCTGCACTGCACCGGACTGGATTTGGTTTCTCAACTTCACAGCATCAATACCAACTGGCTGAGATGCTACTTTCACTGTCCAACCTTTATATCTGAGCTCGTTCTCCGAGATGTCTGCCAACAACAACTTGTTACAAGTATGGAGGAAGTGTCTCACATACTCATCGGTTTGGAAACTGATGGAGTTGGCACCGAGCATACCTTTCAATAAGCTCTCTCTTTGAGCAAAACATCTGAACACTTCACTCGAGGGGAATGAAACATGAAGGAAGAATCCAATCTTAGCATCTGGGAGTTTCTCTCTAACCATCTGTGGAACTAAGAGCAAGTGGTAGTCATGGACCCAGATGATGTCGCCTGTCTTGTACACCTCGATCAACTTGTCCGCAAACTGCTGATTCAACGCCTTGTAGTACTCCCAAGAGTGATCTTCAAACGCCTTGGAGTTTGGATTATCAGGGATCTGATAATGGAGGGAAGGCCAAAGAATCTGCTTACAGAAGTTCTTGTAGTGGCCCTGGAAAGTGAAGTCATTTGGGAGGACCGACTCAGAGTGATATTCTTCTCTCAGTGTTGTGATGATCTTGCTCTTGGTCTTCTCAGTCAATTCATCTGTTGGGATACCAATGGTTCCTAGCCAGAGGTAGTCATCGACAATGCCGTCTTCGAGGGAGGACTTGATAGCGTTTTTCAAAGCACCGTTACCCTTTGCAAACTCCACGACATTGAATGGTGATTTCTCAAAGATGTTCGACTTCTCTTCTTTGTTGAACATCTTCTTCTTGGAGAAGCCTCCAAACTTAGGAATCTTGTAGTGGTTGTTAGAGTCATAACCGTCGTCAATGTCTGCGTTCTTGTCAGTGTTGGATGTAGATACAGACTCCAAATCCTCGTCTTCATCTTCAATAGCACCACTTTCTTTCTCATCCTCTTCATCGTCAAAGGTGAACTTCAGGTTGGACTTCTGGATTGGAACTCTCTTCAACGATGGCAACGTAGTTTCGAGCACTTTCTTCTTCTTGGTTGCCACCCCGGAGACAGAATTTGGCGGTGGGGAGTTGATTCTGGACTTTGGAATGAAGGACGTTGTAGATCCACTCTTCGAAAGATTAGGCTTGCCGCCCTCTGGTGATCCAATGCTCAATCTCGGTGTGGAGCGGGCATGGATTTCTGACATCCCGGTGATTGCGGCAGCGGAGGGCTACCCGTGAGAAGAGGATCTCAAAAGCAGGGGCTTAGTCTGAGGGGAGTTCTGCTGTGAGAAGAAGAAATCTTCAGCGGATGCATTAGTGACTTCGACTTCAGGCAATGGTTTCATCTGAAGGATCGAGCCTGACGGGAGTTGCGTGGTGGAGGACGAGTTGATCGAGGAGGTCCGCGGCTTTGGAACCGTGATTGGGAGGGTCTCCGTGAGCTCTTCAACATCGGAGACATCTTCAAGCTCAAACTCGATAGTGTAAGGAAGGAATCTGGTGTTGGGAGTCGTGGTTAGTAGCGTTCCTGAAGTCGCATCGTTGAGGCAAGAGGTGCGTGAACCGAATCTGTCAAACACCCCAGATAGACACGGGCGGTTACTTACAGAGAAGCCACAATGAGCGTCATTGCTGTTCCACTGGTCAATTGATTGGGGGGAAGGGACTCGGGAGATGAAAGGTGTGAATGAGTGGATGATTCTTTCCAAATGCACTTAAATGTCGTTCAGCAAGTCCCATGTGGGGCGTCAAGCCTCTCTCGTTAATTGCTGTCAAAATTTCCAGAACACTCGAGTACATCACCCGCGACGGTTTTGAGAGCAGCATATGATGAGACCATATCGGCCTCTATCGTCCGAAGCCAAACAACGTGGAGAGGGCAATTTGGACTACGTTCACATTGGAGATGCTAGTAGATGCCCATTGCCATATTAGCACGGACTTTGATGGCCAAAACATTCAGAACCTCATTGACCAGTATGCCTCGCTGAAGGATACATATCACTTCGTGGTGATGTCTACAAATCACATCGACTTCGAGTACGTGGACTTGCTGGCACGCAATACTGAAAACGTCATACCATCATTTGGTGTACATCCTTGGTACTCACATCTTTTCACGCTGGAGAAGGAAGGGACCGCAATCAATAAGCGTGAGCATTACAAGAGTGTATTCAAGAAAGACGTGGGCGATGACTTGTTGCAAGTGCTTCCAGATCCCATCAACTTTGAAGCACACTTGAGACATCTTGTCAGCCTGAATGAGAAACACAAGTTGGTATGCTGGGGTGAGATTGGACTGGACAAGATCTTTCGAATTCCTAGCTCTGGTTTCTTTGCCAATCCAGCTTTCAGAGATGTGCCATCGTCGGAGATCAAGCTCACCAACTACAGAGTGTCCATGGAACATCAAACGGCAATCTTCACCAGACAGCTCAAGCTGGCATTTGAGATGGGGATACCGATATCTATACACAACGTGAAAACATCTGGAGCCATACACGATATCATCAAGAATGAAATCAAACTCGACACAAGGTCCCATGTGTGTCTCCATTCTTACACCGGATCGCTCGATACATTGAGGATGTTCATCAAGCTTTTCAAGAAGCACCAGAGTGCCCGATTTTATGCATCGTTCTCTTCAGTCATCAATAACTGTGGTCCCAAAAAAGACGAACTGGCTTCTATGATTGAAGCTTTGCCCATGGAGTCGGTGTTGAGTGAAACTGATGTGACGCTGGATAACTATGTCGATCAGGGAGGGCCTATCGAACTTTTACGTGAGATCGTTCATGCTCTGGAAATCAACGAAGAATCGCTATGGAGAAACTACTGTGAGTTCATAGGAAGATCGAATGGGACATCCTAAATTGTTTAAATCTTGGCCAATACTTCATACGAGACGGCAGATGTGGACAAAGTGTAGAGGACCTCATGTCCCAATTGTCTCTTGTCTCCTTACCCCTCATTCGTACCTCTTCTCGTAAAATATCGATCTCATCCGCTTCCCCTCCTCAGACTTCCTAAATTGTAATAGCTAAGCGCAAAATGGCACAGATCTTTGGACATTTGACATGAGGGAGTCAGATCTATACCCCTTTCTACTGGCATATCCCGACAACTTCCAAAGTTCTCTAGTAAAGTTTAGTGATATATGAAGCAAAATACCCCTTTCTACTGGCATATCCCGACAACTTCCAAAGTTCTCTAGTAAAGTTTAGTGATATATGAAGCAAAAGGATTCTTCCCAGTGTGTCTTATATCTACCCCACAGTAGGCACACTGATATGCATGACATCAACTTGAAGTCGGACCCGATAGCATAATAGAATCCAGACTTCACCCTTATCTTTCCGATCCAGGTGTGACCTCGAGCTGTCGAAGCGCACAGGGAAAAGAGCTGCGAGTTTCTCGAAGTGGTCCATCGTACAGCTGCTTCCGTTGATCCAGATGGTGCTGGTCATACCAATTCTTCTCTGTCGAGGATAGGGGATGTTTGAACCGTCCTATCAAAAGTCGTAGAAGTCGCGTTCAGTGACACAACCGGCACCGACAATAAGTTCATCTGGTTAAAGCCACGCACCGACGGAGAAACATGGTAGTTCGAGTAGAGCAGCTCAAGCCTCATAATTCGTTGCCCTGTTCATAATATGGTGGGTATTCAGCACCGCTTTGTCTTCTGCTGATAGTGGGAGTCCGACTAAACCGTCTGTTGTTTTGATATTCATGCAAGGCTGATTGGACCAGCTCTACTGGAGTTTGTCACAATTTCTGCATGGAGTAGATGCTTTGACGTTTAGGCGTAGCTCTCGGAAAAGTGGCACGAGGTATCCTGCTGTGGGTACCGAACAAGCTATTATACCTTTGGGTGTAGATTCTGATATATCCCACAAAGAGGGATATCCACGCAGATATATACCAGACACCCCCTCGGATTTACTGTGTCTTGTGTCACTACAGATTTTGTCCAAGGTGTCTGTGTCCCCACGACACCCGCCACGACAAGAACGGTCCACTCACATCCTTTTTCGCGTTTGTCCCTCAAATCTCAACAGATCGCCTTCTTCCACGGTCCACCTACGTGCAGTGTGTCCGAACCCCGACAAGATGTCCCGCGTGGGGCGCGCACCCGGTATATAAATACTTTCACAGATCCACAACACTTTTGGCTTCCCCTCAATTACTTCCCTTTTCGTGCTCCCCTCCCAGATTGTGTCAAGAGCCGTTTAGCGCCCCCCTGTACAATAAACACAGTAAGTCGAGATCGTATAGGCCTTTGTGAGCTCATCGCCTATCTATTGCGGATTTGATCTATTTAGGGCGCTTATCTCGCTGGCCTGGAAAGTCTCCTCATCAACTCAGCAGATCACTAACATAGCCTTCTCGCAGCTTTCACACAATGTCCCAGATCTTGAAGCAGAGAGTCAGATACGCCCCATATCTCCAGAAGTTGAGAACACCAGAGCAGTGTGTTGAGCTCTTTAAGGACGGCCAGTACCTCGGTTGGTCTGGTTTCACCGCCGTTGGTGCTCCAAAGGTGGTTCCAGACGCCCTTGCCCAGTACGTCGAGGACAACAACCTCCAGGGTAAGATGCAGTTCAACTTGTTCGTCGGTGCCTCTGCTGGTCCTGAAGAGTCCAGATGGGCTACCAACAACATGATCAAGAGAAGAGCTCCCCACCAGGTTGGTAAGCCAATTGCCCAGGGTATCAACGAAGGTAGAATCAACTTCTTCGACAAGCACTTGTCCATGTTCGCCCAGGACTTGACCTACGGTTTCTACTTCAGAGAGAAGGAGAACAACTTGCTCGACTACTCCATCATTGAGGCCACCGCCATCACTGAGGATGGTGCCATTGTTCCAGGTCCAGCCGTTGGTGCTACCCCAGAGATGGTTTCCGTCTCTGACAAGATCATCATTGAGGTCAACACCGCTACTCCATCTTTCGAAGGTTTGCACGACATTGACATGCCAATCAACCCACCACACAGACCACCATACCCATACATGACTGTTGACCAGAAGTGTGGTGTTCACGCTGTCCCAGTCGACCCATCCAAGGTCGTTGCCATCGTCGAGTCCACCAAGAAGGACAAGGTTGGTCCAAACACCCCATCTGACCAGATGTCCAGAAACATTGCCAACCACTTGGTTGAGTTCTTCAGACACGAGGTAGCTCAGGGTAGAATGCCAGAGAACTTGCACCCATTGCAGTCCGGTATCGGTAACATTGCCAACGCCGTCATCGAGGGTTTGGCCGGTGCTAACTTCAAGCACTTGAACGTGTGGACCGAGGTCTTGCAGGATTCTTTCTTGGACTTGTTCGAGAACGGCTCTTTGGACTACGCCACTGCTACCTCCATCAGATTGACCCCAGAAGGTTTCGAGAGAGTCTTCAACAACTGGGACGAGTTCTCCAAGAAGCTCTGTTTGAGATCACAGGTCGTCTCCAACTCCCCAGAGATCATCAGAAGATTGGGTGTCATTGCTATGAACACTCCAGTTGAGGTTGACATCTACGCCCACGCCAACTCCACCAACGTCAACGGCTCCAAGATGTTGCACGGTTTGGGTGGTTCTGGTGACTTCTTGAGAAACGCTAAGGTTTCTATCATGCACACCCCAGCCGCTAGAGCAACCAAGACCGACCCAACTGGTATCTCCTGTGTTGTTCCATTCGCCTCTCACATTGACCACACCGAGCACGACTTGGACGTCATTGTCACCGACCAGGGTCTTGCTGACCTCAGAGGTTTGTCTCCAAAGGAGAGATCCAGAGTGATCATCAAGAACTGTGCCCACCCAGACTACGTTGACCAGTTGCTTGACTACGTCAACAGAGCTGAGCACTACACTCAGAAGACCAAGGCTCTTCACCAGCCACACATCTTGGCCGATGCCTTCAAGATGCACCGTAACTTGGCTAAGAACGGTACCATGAAGTTGAGCTCTTGGGACGCTGAGATCTAAACGCGCCACGACCGATTATGACCTACGAATTTGAAAACGTATATAAAGAGCTACTAGATGCATGCATATTCCAGACTACTTTATTGATTGTTATGGTAGGGTGTATGTAGTTGAAGTTCCTAGCTGGGGTATTCAAAAGGTGGGGGTTCACATCTTATTTGACGTTTGTTTTCTAACTTGATTATAGCTACGTCGGAGCAGACAAGTCGGACGGCCATCAGACGGTGTTTTCTAGCTGCACTGTCGGACAACCCCCACCCAACTCAAAATCTTCTGCCAGTTACCATATTATATGCCACAAAGGCTACAGCTTTTGGGACAAATCGGACAAATTTGAGATATATGGTGTGGGTGGGGTGTAAAGTTATATGACAGGGGTGCGCATATGGGTGATCCGCCTAACAAAATAGCCTATATGGTCTGATGCCCTTAGATGGAGTTTAGCACAGTGCGTGGGGTGTCATTGTCTGGGCCTCCTTAGTACCTCCTAGTACCTACCTAATTGGCGGACCTTCGATGTCCTTTGTCCTGATGCAACGTGTTATGTTTCTTAACTCCTTTGCGATATATATCCAATCACACACCCGTGTAATTCGTCCATGTGTCTTCCTAGGTTGGACTTTGACACATGGTAAGGCTGAAGCTGTGCTATAGTGCTGGCCATACCAGAACTTCTGGGGTACACCAAAGGAAGAATTCTAGGGAGGACTCAGTACAATTGATATATACTTCTACCATCTAGATGGAAGCACTTTAATCTCTTCAATCCATGACTGTCTTTTCATAATGGAGGAGTTGAAACATCCAGAATACACTACAAACCCCTTATGTAACGGTGTGCCCTGCTCCTGCTCATAATACCCAATACAAAAGTGTAGCCCTAGAAAGCGATGTTCCGAGGGCGCTTTTACCCTCGGTCCCTCCTCGAGATCAAGCTTGAAAAAGATGCTTGAAAATTTTCTATACATCAACCACTACTAACTTGGTACGTTGTTAAGCTTCAATCATCAACTCAACAAATGGTATGTGAACCAACCAGTGCTTCAATCTCTCCACATCTCTCCAGACACACCAAGGGCGCAACGTAAATGATGAAAACTTTTTCTCAGCTCACTCAGAGTAATATTGCAGTGCTGATAACTTTTCCTAATCCAACCTTTTAACTGAACTTACGTTTGTTAGCCAACAACTTGTGACTTATTTGTCAAGTCAAAGTGGAGTGATTGTGTCTTCAATTGATATTGAATCAATTACTAACATCATCAACAGTACTGTCTCAGCTAATATCTGTTTAGTGAAATGAACATTTGGGACTCAAATTATTCTACTGTAGATCACACCTCAAATCACATACCGATCAATCATTACTGGATTATATACAGCTCAGTTCATGAGCTGAACAATGGTGTTGTGCAAGTGAACATCCTTGGCAACAGCGTTCAACTCATCTAGGGGATCAGCCTCGAACATCTTAGCATAGGAAACAATGATGCAAGTGTTCTCAAACACCTCCTCCTCGGTAGACCACCCAAGTGGCCCATCATGGCCTGCCTCCTTGATAAATGTTTCCAGCGCTGAAGTAATCTCACAGAAGTGGCTCTTCAACAAACTCTTCTCATCTTCAGTCAAGTAAGCCCAAGCGTTCTTGAGCATCTGTTGCAATTGCTTGTGCTGCTCGATATTGAATCTGTAGAGGTTCTTCTTCTCCACATTGAACAGAACTTGATCAAAGTTGGCTTTCTTCAACTGCGGCTTGAAGTTCAAAGCCTCCTTCATGACAATTTGCGCCTCCTCATGGTTACCACCAAATCTGTTACTGAACAACTCAGCATTCACCCATGGAACAACACCTTCTTTGAAGTAATCTGAAGCGGCTTCTCTAATTTCATCATCGTCATCTGAAAGGAACTGGTACACCAACCATGATACACGCGCGTTCTTAGCATTCTTCAGATATCTGAAGCATGATCTCAAAGCAGACATTCTCACTGGGAACGGCTCATCTTCATCAGCGTTCTTGATAACAAGAGAATACCAGGTATCGAAGTAGGTTGAGTCCTTGGCGACAACACTTCCCAATAGCTCCAAAGCAGACCGTTTGATCTCTTCACCGTACTGGTCCTAGTGTGTAGCAAAGTCAACAATCTTCTCAATCTCATAGTCCTCTGCAAGTGGGATTGCCTTCGATCTGGTGTAGGTCCATTCCTCGGTGTCTTTGGCAATCACAGAAATCTGGGCATGGTCGATAGTTTGCTTGGTACAGTAGTCGATTGCAGAGAGTTTGACCTCGTAGAACTGAGATGTCAATCCAGTGGCCAACACATCATCATCCAGGATCAACTCGAACAGTGCCTTGAGGTACAACTGCTTGGAACCATCAATCTCATAGACTGCGTTGTCACGGACGAAAAGATCCTTCATGAAAGCCCTAGTGTCGATGTCAATCTCACACAGGGAAAGAACATCGAGGAATGTCTTTCTGGTGACGTAACAGTCATTGTCAGCAACAAAGGTCGATGTCATTGAACAGATGATCTTTGAGGCTTCACTGTCAACTGCCTTGAATGTCAAGATAGCCAGCAAGATACCATGAAGCTTGTTTTGGTTCTCAAGGGAGCATTCTGACAACAGACTCTTCACTTCTGCCACTGGATCCTCAACAAGAACAGGAAGAGCCCAAGCGGCACACTCTCTAATCTTCCAGAATTTGTTGGACAGACAGGCCTTCACTAACGGTTTGAAGTCATCCATACCGGTATATCCAGGAGTGTTCTCCAACTTCGACAAAATGGTGAGAACAGGAAACAAAGTCTCCAAGGTTTCATCGGTGGTTTCCCTGAGAATATTGAGAAGGATACCCTTGACACCCTTGTATCTGGAGAAGAAGACACGAGCACTCAGCTTTTTTCTGCCAAACAATCTGTTTTGAAGAGCAGTAAAGAGCATGATGGAGCAATTTCTGACAGACCAAATCTTGGAACTGAAAGTCGACAATGACAATTCCAGAGCTCTGTCAATATATGGAGCACATGCGTTGGACAACTGCGACTCAATGAACAAAGTCTTGATACAATTGAAAGCGTGGACTTGCATGATGTCCATCTTCTCACTGTCTTCCTTCTCATTCACTGGTATCTCGGCGATATCAAGTAGCTTCTCAAATGCGTACTGGAACAGGTCTCTCTCAACAGTGACGATAGCGGTGACCAAGTATGGTAAACCTCCCGATCTTCTTGTAATCAACTGGGTCTTTGTCTGAACAAGGTTGATGTTGTGATCGAGCCACTTCTTGTTCTGGTCTGGGAGCACCTTTTGACAAACAGCAGCAACCTTGATGAATGTTGGGTAAACGGAAGCAAATGCACCTCTATGACGAACAGTGGAGAGCTGGTCAAGGGTCAGTTCACCAATAAGAATGATGTCATCATGTTCCAAAGGCATATCAAGGACCTGTTGGAGCAAAAGTGTAGATTCCTTGGTCGATCTCCAACCATAACTGAGCACCAGCTGGGCAGAACCAACGTTGTACTCATCACACCCCTCAGGTGAATCGTGGATTAAAATTCCCTTCACGTTCTTCCAGTTGGTCTGACATAGCTCAATGAGTTGCTTAGCATCAGCGACGGTTTTGTCTTGTGCGAGAATCAGAGCCATGGATTGGAAGTAACCATCTGTTGGATTCTTCACACCCTTAGCGATATCATCGGTGAGTGGAATCTCCTTGACTAACTTGTGGAAGATTTGTTTGTCACTGAACAACTTGAAAGCCATTTGTAGAATCTGTGAACCATTGTCAGATCTCTTAGGGTCTGAAAGCATCTCAAAGCCTCTGTTGATGATCTGAGACTTTTCCTCTGCACTCCATTCAGTCTTGGAGATTGACAAGAGACGAACAGAAGTCTCACGAATATCTTCATATGTACTCATGACGTTGTCCAGAAGAAGTCTCTTGAGTTGATCGTCAAAGAGGCTGATCTTGTATGGGTAGTCCACCTCAACTTTGTACGGGATGTCTGCATCCAAGTTGGACTCGAGTAAATGAGTGAACACCTTCAGTCCGGAGATAATTCTCTGGTATGGTGCACTGGCAATGAGCTGAGACTTGATGAATTCAAGTAACCATGAAAGGAAATCTTTGGCCTCATCTAGTGATGCTTGCTTGAGATTGGCCTCTTCGACAAGTCCCTTCTTGATGAGCTTGGCGGCATCTCTGTTGAGAGCATAGGAGGAGTCTCTAACTCTATGAATGAACTGCTTCAAGAATGCAATGAAAACGTTTCTAGACTCCACCTCGGTATCGATGAAGAAAAGTGAAAGGTACTTCTTGATGATCGAATAAACTTGAGCGTTGACTGGTCTTGAGGTCTTTGATGAGATGGTCAAGAGTTGGAAGATCTTGATCTTGTGCTGTTCACTAACCAGTAAAGACTCAACAGTGGACTGTGAAACGATGCTTGGGAATGGATCTTCTTCAATGGATAGTTGCTTACCAATATTCAGGCAAGAGACGAACAATTCAGTGTCGTCTCTGAGCTTGTCAACAACGATTTTGAAACTGGCATGAGAAATCATGAACAAAGTAGGCAGGAGATGATGTTTGACACCACCCCTCAACTGGGCATTTCTCAACTCAGCAATGACAGGGTCCCAATAGTTGTCTACCCACTGCTGAGCGTGGTCCTCGTCAACATACAGTTTCTTGTAAACTGCACCGAGACATCTTCCGATGAGTGCACCGAGAGCGTTGGAGCCAATGAGAGATAGAGAGTTGGTGATGAACTTTGGGTCTTTCTTCAGGACATACTCTCTGTCGTCTATCTCCTTCACAAGTGTCTCAACAATGTAGTAGATGACTCTTCTCTCTTTTTGAATCAACAAAGCTCTATCACACCAGCGGATGAAGACTTCCTAAGATCCATCGAAGGCCTTGACCAGAAGAACAAGCTTGGCGAAGAGATCCTTCAAAGCATTCGAAAGAGGAGCACCAGTGACGTTCCAGTAGTCAACAATGTAACCGAAGAGGAAATCGAGAGTCTCACCATTGAGAAGAGGAGACTGTTGAAGCTCTGTTAGGAAACCGTCGTGACACTTCTTCTGGATCAACTGGGAGGCTCTGAGAGCCCATATAACCATAGTCTCCACACATGTTGATCTCGCATTGCCAACACCAGTCAGGCCTTTGAGTGACACAAGTAAAGCTGGGAATGCAGCCTTCAAAGCATTGACATAAACAGGCTCTTCGACTTTCTTGTTGGCGATGAGCAGCTTTTTCAGTGACTCCACAGTTGCCACACTGAGCGGCTGAGCTGGAAGTTGAGCCACAGAGACTAGAGTAAGATCACTCATTCTGAGAAGAGGGTCTTCAGATAGTTAGCGAGTGCGAGCCGAGGTAGCGCCTTACTAAATCTCTTCCTCTACCGTATATAGTCTTCCTCATCTCACCGTTTTGATGATGCATCGGTTTTTTTTTTCTTTTTTTTTACCGGGACTCCGCGAATGCGTTTTATCCCTGCTACAGCCCAGATCTCCTTAATCTAGACCGGTTCGGCCACTGTAAAACAACACGAAAGAAGAAACGTCAACAAGCGTGCAAGAGATTGTTTCAACTCAGCCCAGTTAACGACCAATCTTGTTTCTCGATACTCACAGAAAGACTCTCATACCAATAAAACATGGTTGCTGAGAAATATATTGGTCTGGCTCTTGCCATTTCGTCGTCGTTCGCCATCGGCACATCGTTCATCATCACCAAGTTGGGACTCAAAGATGCCTCGAAACAGGGCTTTGACGGAGAAGGACACGAGTACCTCAAGAACCCGATCTGGTGGGCAGGTATGCTGACGATGGCTGTTGGTGAGATTGCCAACTTCGCTGCCTACACATTCGCCCCAGCTATCCTCGTGACGCCATTGGGTGCTCTTTCAGTGATTATCGGCGCGGTCCTCGCAGCTGTGTTCTTGAAAGAGGAGTTGGGCACTCTGGGTAAGATGGGATGTGCCATCTGTCTGCTTGGGTCGGTGATCATTGTCTTACATGCTCCGAGTGATAAAGATATTGATACCGTTGACGAGATTCTCGGGTACGCTTTGACCCCGCTCTTCATCACCTATGTCGTTATCGTTACCGTGTTCGCCCTTGTGATGATCTACAGAATCGCCCCAGTCTACGGAACAAAGAACCCAATCTACTACATCTCCATCTGTTCCTCTGTTGGTTCCATCTCTATCGTCAGTATCAAGGCCTTCGGAACCGCTTTGAAGCTCACACTCAGCGGGAACAACCAATTCACCCACATCTCCACCTACATCTTCATCGCTGTTGTGGTTGTGTGTATCATGACACAGATGAACTACTTCAACAAGGCGCTGGACCAGTTCGACACATCCATTGTGAACCCACTCTACTATGTCACTTTCACAACAGCCACTCTGGTTGCCAACTTCATCCTCTTCAGAAACTACGGTGATGCCGGTCCAAAGGACTCCATCTCGTTAATCTGTGGTTTCCTCATCATCTTCTCAGGTGTGTATCTGCTTAACATCTCCTCCAAGAAGAACAAAATGCAGCGTGACCAGCTCTTCTCCCAGCAAGACGATCTTGGTGGCATCCCATTGGAAGGTGGAGCAGGTGCCTTCCAGGCCAGAAGATCCTTCAACTTGCAGAGAGCCGGTACCGGAGCCAGTATTAACGACAACGAGGAGAGCGTTGGTTTGAGAAGATTCGACATCCACTCGGATGATGAGGACCAGTACCGTGTCTGATCCTACAACCGCTACAACTCACACGGTTATACATAAAAGCAAGATATGCATTGTACATTATATACACAACGTCATTCAAGCATGTAGCTATCCGAGGACGTCTTGGAAAGCGTTCTCAATTCCTGGTAGTCATCCTCGTCCAGCTTTCCATACTGATTCCATAGCCTGTCGAACTCCTCACGCTCCAATCTTCCCGATCTGTTGACAACCCAATTTGTCTCCTTGTATCTTTTGTGGCGCTCCCTGTCGTTCTCCATCCGTTGCAAGATCTGCTTCCTTGAAAGGATCTCCAAGTCGGCGTTCAGCGTCTGGTTCTCCGGTTTTGTCTCTTTTGGACGGCTCTGCAGTAGATCAAGACGTTCTGTGAGTCCCAATCTCTTCTTTTCAATCAACAGCTTCCATGAATCGGCAAACGGTGTGGCAATGTCATCCACCTCCAATGGCTTTTCCGTGTTTGAGAGCGTCAGCTGGCGATACTTCTCCCTCAATGTGGCATTATCCACTCCATAATGTGACTCAAGCTGCTTCAGTATATTCACTGATGCTGTGAGATTGGAAAGCTTGTCACCCGGTATCACTTTCTCCAATACCAACTTGAAGTCTCTCTTGATGTTCGACACATACGGTCTGTCTAGTAGCTCCCTTGAGGACAGTTGGGACGCCACATTTTGTACCAACGATTCGATGAAATACATCACATTCATACGGGCATTGAGGTCGATACGATCCAACACTTCGAGAATGACTGAGTGGAAGTCCTCATGTAGCTCTGCGTTCTTCAATGCAAATGTGATGGCTCTGTTGAGCGACATCGACGATGGGTTCAGCTATTCCAAGATTTGGCCAAACTGGAGACGCGCCTCAAATGGATCCATTTCGGTGTGTTAGTCAGGGTTCGGGTACGCTTTCCGATAGATGAATAGATTGACGGTGGTTTATAATCCAAAGATCTCTCTGTATGGTGTTGTTGATGGTCTTTTTGGAGACTTCTCGAGACATAGCAGTGCTGCATAACCGACTGCCGCTGTTGCGCGTACCATCTGAGCAGCTCCATCAAGGAAGAAGAAGAAGGAGGAGGAAAAAAACCGTGAAAAGTTCAACCTTGTCAAAGCAAATGACGTAAGTTAAGCGCTTACAATCTCCACAGATCATCAAAGGAAAATGCCAAAGGCCAAAGGTAAAGTACGTTAAGAATGCTTCTCAATATCGCCTTTCTACTTCCCGGAATTTCAACTAACACGCATTTGCTCACAGGGTGGTAAGAACAGAAGAAAAGGAAAAGGTGATAACTTCTCACAGAAGAGAGAGCTTATCTTGAGAGAAGAGGGTCAGGAGTACGCCCAGATCACCAAGATGCTTGGTAACGGTCGTATCGAGGCCTCCTGTTTCGACGGTATCAAGAGAATGGGTCACATCAGAGGTAAGCTTAGAAAGAAAGTGTGGATGGTTCAAGGTGACATCATCTTGGTCAGTTTGAGAGACTTCCAGGACGACCAGTGTGACGTTGTCCACAAGTACACCGCCGACGAGGCCAGAGCCCTCAAGTCCCAGGGTGAATTGCCAGACTCCGCCAAGATCAACGAGACCGACACATTCGGCCACGAGGACGACGAGGATGTCAACTTCGAGTTCGGTGCTGCCGACGATGACGACGAGGAGGAGAGCGAGGAGTTGGACATCGACGACATCTAAGCGCACTACGCATATATCTCATTGTATACTAATGGTTGCAAATCATGTTTTCTCGCTATTCCTATCTTACCATTAGTGGAAGAGCCAGCCGTCGTACTCAACTCCCTCGTTAGAACACCAGTGCTTCATGAGGTGTAAACTGTAGGCACAGATCTCTCTTATCGAGGTCAGAGTGGTGATTGGCAAATGGAAAGGTTCCCTCACTGGATCCAATAGCTTCAAATTCTTTTTCTTTGGCCTCACTGAAGGGTCGTCGCTTGCGGTGTATCTGTGTGACAGTTTGACAATCTGGGGATAACTGTCCTGAAGATCGAACACGCTGAGTCTCTTCTCTCCTTCCATAAGCGCACGCCTCGTGGCAAGATTGTAGTCTTGTAATGCAACAGTGTTCTGCAATATCATGTCAGTTACCAGGTCACGTTTCTCCACTTTGTCCCTGCGCTTGAGATCCAGCTCAATGTGACGGGAGACGATTCCACTCATGTGCATATACGTGACAGCCTTGATCTGAGAAGCCACAGCAGCAACATCACTGTATCCACACTCGTCACTTAACGTGTACAAGTAGTCAATCAACAAAATGAGACTCTTCCATGTATCCACCTGGCATCGCCTTTTGAGAAGCTGTCTCGAGTTGTCCTCGTAGTGGAACGCAACAAGATATACGATGACAGCATCTGCAAACTTCGCCACAGCCAGCTTGGTATTGGTTTCTTTGGTGTCATCGGCACTGTGTTTTCTGGTCTTTGCCTTTTGTAGATACATTTTATGGAGATCAAAAAACTCATCCGCTTGGTCTTCGATGCTCAATGAAGCTGTATGAGCCTCCTTTGGTGTTGGGGTAGGATCCCGTGTCTCGGGCTTCAAAACGCTAATCTTTTTCATGGTAGACAGGGACTGTTTTTTCTTCACATTATTGGATGTTGATTCCAGATCCAGACTAGGACTTCTCTTCCTGGTCTGTACAGGTGGTTCTTGAAGTGTCCTCGTTCTGCTCTTGGTAGTAATTGTCTTCTCTTTGTTCACTAACTTCACCTCTTTACCGTCGTCTTCACTAGGCTGCACTGGGCTTGGATTTTGGAGAGAGCCATTTTCCGCATCTATATTTCCAAGTAGTGTAGAAGATGTGGGATGTTCAGGTTTGGGCTGCACCAGAGTGAACTTTGGAGGGAGTGTGGGCGAGAGCAACACGGGCAGTTCTTGTGTACCTTTCTGCGTCTTGGAGTCAGGATCACTGGTGAACGCTTTGGGCAGAGTTGGAGATAGGGGTGGTGGGAGCTCTGGTGTTTTCAGTTTCTCGTGAAGTATGTTTCCTGTAGCACCCACTTGTGTGGAGAAGATGGGTGGTAATGTTGGGGACAGGAGTGCCGGCAGATCGATTGAGCAGTGTGACGAGCCACTACTGTGAGAGGTAGTCGAGTGAGCAGGTGTAGGCAGTGTTTGAGAGAGTGTTGATATCGATGTGTTTCTCTACTGTGGTTCAGCAGTGAGGACAGGGCTGGCTTGGTCTTCCTTCTCTCTCTAGACTTCCGCGGGCGACTTGATGGGCTCATCATCGACTTTAGTGCCGGCCTTCTTCGGCCCACGCTTCATATACTCGGACAGTAACAACTTTTTCCTTGGTGCGCTCATATGTAGCTGTGTTTGAGGTAGAACGTAGAAAGGATCACTGAGTCTAGCACAACTTTTTCCTTGGTGCGCTCATATGTAGCTGTGTTTGAGGTAGAACGTAGAAAGGATCACTGAGTCTAGCACGTCCAACTGACTGAAGCGTCCACGTATATAAGTTTGCTAAGATCTTTGTGGATCCACGAGAAATCTATCAGCTCACGAGTCACGATCAAGCTACCTACGCGCGCCCGCATGTAGACTTACTGTGGTGGTCGGGTGTGGGGCGCATTAAGATACGAAAATTTCAGTAGGGTAACACCCTGAGTTTCGGTAAAAAAAAAAAAAACGGAGTCATGACTCATGACTCCTTTGAATGAGTATTCTAATTTCCATGTAACTACACTAGGGTGTTAGGCATCTTATAAAAATTGTCAAGAATTTTCCATTTTGCGACTTTTCATAATATACAGGAGGAAAGTAGAAAGTAAGAAGTATTAACTTTGAAAGGTTTACCAGAAACACAAAACTATATATGGTGGCCGCAGAAACGCCTGATCAGATCAAGCCTTAGCTGCAGCATCGGAAGACTGGGACTCAGAGCCGATCTTCTCCAAGACGGCACCCTGGTTGGCGTCCTCATTGAACTGTTCCTCAGCCTTGACATCGGAGAAAGCCTGTTCAGACAAACGCTCCTTCTCCGTCTTGTAACCGACCCAGTGTCTGGCTGGAACACCCAAGGCGAACAACTCATCGATCTCCTCGAAGGATCTGTGGGCACTTTCTGGGTAGAAGAAGAAGAACACGAAGATGGAGAGGAACGAGCAACCGAAGAAGATGAAGTTGATCTTGGATCCCATGTTGGCCTCATCTGGGTTGAACATGTATGGCAAGACAGAACCCCACATACATTGGAAAGCGGTGTTGAGGAAGTTACCAACGGACAAGGTCTTGGCTCTAAGGAAGACAGATGACAACTCGTTACCCAAAATGTATGGGATAGGACCAACAGCGATGTTGTAGAAGTAGTTGTACATGGCAATGAAGGCGGAAGAAGCTGTCATGGCACCTCTGTTGTCAGTGAACAAACCGGTGATAGCGACAATCAAGTTCAGCACAGTAAGACCACTCATACCCCAAATAATCAATGGACGACGACCAAATCTGTCAATAATGAAGAAAGAGGAAATAACACCGGACATAGACAAAGCCTGGGCACCACAGGAAATCTGGAAAGACTTCTGGGTGGAGAAACCGGAAAGTTGGTAGTAGTAAGTGGAGTAGGAACTGACGTAGGCGACACCAGAAAAGGCCTGCATGATGAAGACAAAGATGACAAGAAGCGTTCTTCTCAAGTCCTTCTTCTTGAAACAGTCTAAGAAACTACCAGACTTGGCAGAGATCTGTTTGGCTTCCTCAACGGTGACAGACATAAGGGCGTACTGACCTTGAACATCGGCTTCATTGTCGAACATTCTTCTCATCTCTCTGAGAGCATCTTTCTTTCTGTCTTTAGCGAGTAGCCAGTATGGTGATTCTGGGATGAAGAACTGGAGACCGATAGAGGTAGCCGCAAAAATCCACTGTGGGATGAAGATACCTCTGTAGGCCATTCTGGTGGTGTAAGTGGCAGTGGTGTTGTTAATCAAGACACAGATGAATGGGCCAATACACATAGCCAAAGCTTGAGTAGCAGAAGCAATACCTCTAAGTGCCAAAGGAGAGACCTCAGAGATGTATGTGGAACAACAAGCAGAAAGGGCACCAAGGGAAAGACCGTTCATGAACTTACCAAGGAAGAAGACCTCAATGGTAGTGGCAATATACTCAACAGTAATCCATGGGATGGAGAAGATGGAGGCGATCAGGATAACTCTTCTTCTTCCGATGTAGTCAGAAGCCCAGGAACCCATAATGAAGGCAATAGCGATGGAAGCCTGAGCACCACCAGAGATAGCAGACTGCCAGTCAGCAGGCAAGACGTACTCACCTTGGTACTCATAACCGAAGTCCTGTCTGAACTGAGGGATGGAAATGACCATACCACCAGCCTGGTTCTCGTAACCCCAAAGCACCAAAGTCCAGATCATGACGAAGATGTAGAAAACAATGTTCTTGTATCTCTTACAGGCTTGCCATCTAGTCAAGTCGTGCTCGATTTTCTGCTGTGCATGTGCGAGAGCTTCAAAGTCGATGTCCTTGAGCTCGTCAACATCCTGTTCGGAAGAGTGTCTTTTGAAGATTTCATGTAAAGTGAATTCGATGGCCATTTTGGTTGAATTCAGATGGTTTGTGATTGTATGTTGGGAAAGGAAAGAGGGTGAGGGTTGATCAGGTTCTGAGTAAGGTGGAATCTGAGCCGCCTTTATATATCGTCATGGGAGAGATTTCTTGGAAGCTGACGAATTATTTTACACTCCGTTTGATGACACTGACCGCCTCCCAGTACTCGCATGATACTAAAGGAAGTCACAATGCAAAAAGGGCGGGGCAGACGCTTGATTGGAGGGGTGGCTGACTCCGTGGGGAGCGTTGACTCACAAAGTTCGGGGCATCTCGAATCTCCGGTTAGAAGTTGACTGGGATATCCCCCAGATATTTGTCTGGGGTGCATCTCAGCCCCGGAATTTGGTAGGCTGTTGACTGGATTTGTTGACTCTGCTGCATGAAGCCGCATAGTCACCAGCGTGAGAAGCTGAGAAAGTTGTGGCAAAGCTACGTGCACATTGCACAACCTTCCCCGGGTTATCGGAAATCGGCACAAAGATCCAGTATTATGAACTCCGTGAAATCCTCGATCTGGGGAAGGAGGTTTGATCGACAGTTTGAGGAGGGAAGCTACTGCTACGTAAAGTTGTTAGCCGCCCATACTGAGCCCCCTAGTGTCTTCCTCTCATGCGGAGAAGCTAGGTTAGGTTTTGCTGAACAGTGACGTGCCCAAACGATCTCTGAAATCGCAACATATCTCTGTAAATTATTCAAGTCTACTAGTATATTTACGGATGATTGAAAACCCGAAAAGCCTTTCGTAGTCTCCACGTCTCCGCTGTGCAGCATGAGATAGGCTATTTTATCAGGGTTCGTGCAAAATGTTGAGCTGAAATGTGACACTTGGACGCGTAGACGATATCATTGACCCGCGGAAGCCATTAATATAAGCACTATAAGTGAAACCCGGTCTATACCTAAGAACTCCCTGTTATTTCTCTACCAGCTACGTTGGACCCCGTTCGAAAATCCAAAAGCGCCAAGTGAACACCCCGAGAAACAGTACTGGACTTTCTTTGACGCGAGCTGAGGCCACACCAATTGATCATTCTATGGATTGATAGGTACTGGTACATGTCTCATGTGTGTTTCCAGACAGAGTGAAATCTAGACAGTTATCCCAGGCTCGCCATGGTTTCTCCTAGATCTTTGCTCCTCATTCTGAGATGACGTGTATAGCTAAGGCCGCATGAGGCTAAAGTGACCGGTCACACTACTATCTACTATAGTAGTACAGATTACTGAAACCTTACGTACGATAACACTGTAAAAATCCACTCTGGCTAGAAATTTCTGATACTTGCTGTGTAAAGTGCCAAGTATGGAATCATAGGCTATATAACTGGAATCATGGGATCTCCGATCAACTAGTACAGCATATAACTATATCGCTCGACGTACTTCTTGAACCCTTTGTAAATCACCAATGCTCGCGTACTTGTTTAGACTGAAGTAGGTTGTGCATAGCACAGTGCACATCATCGTTGTATTGACACTCTGAAGCGTTGATCTTCGTGTGTTACGAGGAACAGCGTTGACTCCTGACTCTGAGTCCTGATCTGACTCTATCTTCGACTCAAGAGTCAAGAGTCAAGTCCACCTGAAAGTCCGGGGTTTGACTCCTCAACCACACCATGACTCCAAACCATCTGACTCCCTTTGAGATGACCAGCCGTGTCACAGCAGCTGTCAAACCATCCATAGCCGTAAGTCCGGGGAAGTGGCGCACTCTTTTATAGGCGGCGGATTAATGTCCCGAAAAAATACCAAGGGACCCCAGATACCCCAGATTTGACGCAAGATCGGTAGAGGATATTTTCCCGAAGTCCGCCTTCGCGAATTGAAAATTGACGTCACGGGAGAGAACGACAGCGTTGAACCTCGCCGGAACAACAAAGCACCGAAGCCCCACACGCCCGCAGCTCTTTGTTCTTCAGAGATCTCGAGATGGAAGAAAAACGCTGGGGTAAAGAACACATTCTCATTCATCTCTCAAGACACACTTACAAGTCAAGCTAAGCCATTATCAATCAAGAATCACAATGGTTGCTATCTCAGCTGTGAAATACGACGGTGGTGCACTTGGTGCGCTCGCCACTGCCACCCCATCTCTCCAATGGGAGTTTGTGGGTGAAGAGAAGAACTGGAAGCAGAAGAGCTACGAATTGGAGATCAGCTACAACGGCGGTGAAGAGAAACAGACCGTCTCCGAACAGTCTTCTGAGTCCGTGTACATCGCTTGGCCAGGCCGCCCACTCAAGTCTAGAGAGACTGTCTCTGTGAAGGTGCGCGTCTTTGGTGAAGATGGCTCCGAGTCTGCTTGGTCCGATGAGTTCAAGATGTTCGTTGGTGTCTTGAACAATGAATGGAGTGCACAGTTCATTGCCCAGTCAGGTCAGAAGATTGCCTCCCACGAGGAGAAGGTCTCATCGGAAATTTTGTTCCGCTCCCCACAGTTTAGCGTTACCAAGAAGGTCAAGAGCGCCACTATCTACGCCACTGCATTGGGTGTTTACGAATTGGAGATCAACGGAAAGCCTGTCTCCGAGGCTGTCCTAGAGCCAGGTTGGACTTCTTACGAGCACAGACTGCTTCACCAGGTGTATGACGTTACCGGGCTAATTGGTGAGAACAACGTTATCGGTGGAAGAGTCGGTGCTGGTTGGTTCTCCGGTTTCCTTGGATTCGACGGAGGTGCCTCCAACATCTACGGTACTAAGAAGGCATTGGCTTTGGACTTGGACATCGTGTACGAGGATGGCTCTAAAGAGACTATCACCACCTCTGATCAGTGGAAGGCCACAGACCAGGGCCCAATCACTAACTCTCAGTTGTACAACGGTGAGGATTACGACGCTAACTTGGAGATTGCTGGCTGGTCCAGTGCTGGTTTGGACGAGTCTTCTTGGTCCTCTGTGGAGGTCGTTGCCAACCCATCCAAGAGAATCGTTGCTCAGAGCTTTGGTTACTCCAAGGTCGTGGATGTGCTCAAGATTGTTGAGATCATCAACACCCCTAAGGGTAAGACCGTTTTGGACTTTGGTCAGAATGCCGTCGGTGTTGTGCACATGAAGCCGGTCAAGGCTGCTAAGGGACACAAGGTTGTCTTCAAGCACGCTGAAGTGATGGAGAATGGCGAGTTGGGTGTCAGACCACTCAGAGCTGCCAAGTGTACCGATGTTTACACTTTCAAAGGTGCTGAAGAGGGCGAAGAGTTCACTCCTAAGTTCACTTTCCACGGATGCAGATACGTCGAAGTTGAGAACTACCCAGGTGAGTTGACCAAGGACTCCGTGGAGTTCAACGTCATTTCTACCGAGATGGACTACGTTGGAACATTCGAGTGTTCCGACCCATTGCTCAACAGGCTCCACCAGAATGTCTTCCACTCCACACGTGGTAACTTCCTCTCTATCCCATCTGACTGTCCACAGAGAGATGAACGTATGGGATGGCTCGGTGACATTGCTGCTTTTGCTCCAACTGGTTTGTACATGTTTGACTCTTACAACTTCCTCAAGTCCTGGTTGGAAGACTTGAAGTACGAGCAGGAGGTTAACGGAGGTTTCCCAGCTGTTGTTGTTCCAGACGTCATCAAGGCATACGACACCTTCTGGAATGGTATCTATGCTGCTATCTGGCAGGATGCCTGTGTGATTGTTCCATGGAGATTGTACGAGTTCTCTAAGAACCCAGGTGTCTTGGAGGCACAATACGACTCTATGAAGACCTGGTACGAGTTCTTACCAAAGATCCCAGGACAGATCAGATGGGACAAGATCACATTCCAGCTTGGTGACTGGTTGGACCCAACTGCTCCACCAGAGGATCCAGCCAAGGCTATGACCGATGCTTACTTGGTTGGTGATGCCTTCTTGTACTTGATTCTTACTCAACTCGTTGAGACTGCAAAGGTCTTGGGTAAGGAAGATGACTTGAAGTACTTCTCTGAGTGTGCTGCCAAGTGTAAGGCTGATTACAACGCCGCTTATGTCTCTGAAGAGGGTGAATTGATGTCCAACTCTCAGACTGCTTATGCCTTGACCATTGCCTTCGGTTTGTACGCCACTGATGCTCAACGCAAGTTTGGTGGTGACAGATTGGCCCAACTCTGTGCATCTAACGGTTACAAGATCGGTACCGGTTTCGCAGGAACTCCATTTGTCACTGAGGCCCTTGTTGAAGGTGGTCACTTGGACGATGCTTACAAGATGTTGTTGACCAAGGAGTGTCCATCGTGGTTGTACCCAGTTTCTATGGGTGCCACTACCATTTGGGAGCGTTGGAACAGTATGATGCCAGATGGAACCATCAACCCAGGTGACATGACTTCTTTCAACCATTATGCCCTCGGTGCTGTTGCCATGTGGATGCATGAGCGTATTGGTGGTTTGAAGATGGTGGAGCCAGCTTACGGTAAAGTTTTGTTGAAGCCAATGCCAGGTGGTGATTTGGAATTTGCTGAGACTAAGCACAAGTCTCCATACGGATGGATCGAGTCCAGATGGGAGAAGAACGGTGACAAGTTCAAGTACACTGTCAAGGTGCCATTGAACACCTCTGCTGATGTCGAGTTGCCAAACGGTGAGAAGTACACCATTGGTTCTGGTGTCTATGAGTATGAATTCTGAACGACTTCGACGGACATTGTCAGAGCTTTGTTTATAGTTGTTTATCAATGGATTATGGAGTTTCATGAGACCAACTTCACGGTAGTATTAATAGCTGGTATAGTATCCCATTCTCCCGTCAGCATTGTATTCGTATCCAAGTGCACGCTACAGTCAGTATACTATTCAATGAATATGACTAACATGTGCCATTCATCATCGAGTTTAGTTTTAAATTTGACAAATTGAAACACTTCTATTTGTTCATCAGTACCATATCATTCACACACCTGATGAGCCAAACTTTGCGGCCCATTCGTCAAACTGTGTAAGATTCTCCTTACTCACACTCGGTCTGATGTACTTCAAAGACTGTACGAAATCCTCGAGTCCGATTGGTCTGATATCGGTCTTTGCAGTGCTCAACAATTTGTCGCCCAATGATCTCAACGGTCCCATCGCAGCGTCCTTGGCCAATGCCGTGATATCACTTCCAGAGAATCCTTCCGTCAACTCAACAAGTTTAGCCTGGTCCTTCTCGTCAAGTGTATGCTTCTGGTGTGCCAATAGCTTGATAATCTGTGCCAGTCTGGTCTCGGGTTCCGGGAGTGGAATGTACTGTCTTCTAACAAATCTTCTTCTTGCAGCCTCATCGATGGCCCATGGAAGGTTGGTAGCTGCAAGGACCAACACACGTTGTAAGTCTTCTCCGTTGTCTCTCCCCGCAGCTGCATGTGTCAAGTCAGACCATTGGATCAAGAACTCGTTTTTGATTCTTCTTGAAGACTCGTGCTCGCCACTTTCATTTCTTGCACTCAGTAAAGAATCAATCTCATCGACAAAGATGATGGCAGGCGACAGTTTCTTAGCCAAGGTGAACAGAGCACGAACAAGTTTCTCACTTTCACCGAGATACTTGGATGTGAGAGAAGATGCACTGATGGAGAAGAACGTGGACTTGGACTCTGTAGCCACGGCTCTAGCAAGCATGGTCTTACCGGTACCTGGAGGACCAAACAACAACATACCTCTTGCAGGTTCTCTCAACCCAGAGAACAAATCTGGGCGTAGGAATGGGTACACCACAGTCTCTTTCAAAGAGTTTTTTGCAGTTTCCAGTCCAGCAATGTCATCCCAATGAACCTCATCACCACGGACCACAATTTCGTTGAAGATCTGCTTTGCAGCATTGTAATCAATACCACGACACGATTCGATGATTTGGTCCTCCATCTTCTCACGAACTTCTTTCTCAGAGAGTTCCATCTCCTCGACAACGTCACCTTCATCATCGGATGAGATTGTCTCCGTATCCTTGGTGTTGACCTCGGTACGGGCAGGGGAGTTGGAACGGGAACGAGAACGGTCATTCGACAGTTCAGTGGTTCTGGTTGTTGGTTTGGTGGGACGTGAGGCTGTCGTATGTGTTGGCTTTCTGGTGGATGTAGTAGAAGTTGCTCCTGGTTTCCTCACTGGCACTCTAGAAGTGGAACTCGTAGTAGGCTGGGGCCCCAGTTTGGTTGGTCTTTTCGTAGCAGATGTAAGAGATGCACTTGCAGATTTGGTAGTCTGCACGGTTCTTGCAGATGAAGTCGGCTTGATTCCCGGTCTGTTGCCAGTTGTGGTAGGTGTTGGTCTGGTAACCTTGGCGGTTGGTAGTCTTGTAGTGGAAGCTGCCTTCTGTTGTGAGGGAAGCACTTTACGTGCACCAGTGGCAGTCTATTGTGGTCTAGCTTGTGGAGGAACAGGCGAGGGTCTTCTTGGACTGGTAGATGGACCAATTGGTGAAAACTTTGGAGTGAGCTTGGTGGACGATGTAGCTGCAGAAGTAGTAGTAGATGAACTGAGAGAGGAAGCCAACGCGGAATCACTTGACTTCTTCGGCGAAGTGGAGAGCAACTTCGGTGAGTCGTCAAGGTTCATTAGATCAATCTGTGAATGTAGATCTTCATGACTCGACTTGGCAGTTCTGGCTCCTCTTGATTGTTGGCCAGATGCCTCCAACTGTCTCAGTGTATCGTTACGAACAGACACCAGGTCGAAGTCCTGGAAATCATCGTCGAAGCTCTTGTCAAAGATGTCCGGTTCTTCAGTATACTGATAGGACTGACTGGTAAGACTCTTTGAAGGTGCCCAGACGCGTTTTGTAAGGGATCCTGATCTATTCTGAGAGGCATTGATGATGGCGTTTGCTGCCTATCTGGACATATCATTTGGCCTAGAAGAACCATAGTTCTGTTTGCTGTTGAACTTGTGTGGTTTGTCCTATCTCAGAGTCTTCAGTAACCTGGGTTTCTGGGGTTCAGCCTATTGGCGTCGCACGGTGAACGACTGTGGAGCTCCTTGTCTCAGTGTTGGCACCACATACGTTGAAGATGACTCCGCCTGGTTATCGTGGGCGCTTGGAGAAGGGGTTCCGATCTGGGCTTTGTATAGCGACTCCACACGATCAAGGTGCTCATAGGACTTTCCGAGAAGCTCCTCGATCCCCTCACGAAGCGATACTTCCTCGGCAGAGTAGTTATGGTTGCCGAAGGACTTGTTAATGACGTCGAGCTTGTAGAGGACGTTGGTCTGCAGCGCTTTCCAGCCTTGAAGCGCCAGTTTGTACTCTCCCTTCTGCTCTGCAGCGATGTGGAAGATAGTCTTGTTAGCACAGTCGCTGTACAGCTCAGCGAGCTCGTCCAGTGGAGACGGCGGCTTCTTTCTCATGAAATTCATCCTTGGTGGGTTTCTCTCTCTTCACGACGTCACTGATTGCGCGCTGTACAGTGGAGGGGGGATAGGCGAAGGGCGGCGTTGAGGGAGCGGGAAATATGAATGTGTAATGATTGAAAGGGCAATGCAAAATGAATAAGGAATTGACGTGAGTTCTCGCTGATTCTCTTTGGTCATACGCCGTCAGAAGTCTCAGCCAGCTCTGTCTTCCGATAGAGAAACGCTTTGAAACTCAGATCAAAGTGGCTCAGAAGACGCGATTTGGTGGGCTCTGAGAAACTGATAGCGCGTTCGCGAAACGGGAACTGGACGAGATATTCGGTGGTTCGGGCCACACTGCTGTGATGTGAGATTACTTGTAGCATTTTGTGATATTATGAGGTGTGTTGATGGGTATGATAGGTTAAAGGCTCCTTAGCATGATGTACTATGATAACATTCTCAATACCCAATGTCTTCATAGGAAGACACCTGTATTGATCACCATTTTTCATTGTTGTTATTATGTGTCCCCTACCGCATCTGTTACCCTACCCAGCATACAAGAATGGGATCCATAGGCTTCTACGGAACAAAACATCACCACTTCAGCCTTGTCACATTTTCGTCAACGAGGTATTCCCAGAGTGTTAAGACACTGCCAGTCATTCTCCCGAACCCCATCCATCTTTAATACCAACTACCACAATGGTGAAGGACACAGAGTACTACGACATTCTCGGTGTGTCTCCCGAGGCAACCGACAATGAGATCAAGAAGGCATACAGAAAGAAAGCGATGCTCACCCATCCGGACAAACACCCTAATGATCCAGAAGCCGCTGCTAAGTTCCAAGAAGTCGGAGAAGCATACCAAGTTCTCAGTGATCCTGATTTGAGAAAAAGATACGATGAGTTCGGTAAGGACCAAGCCGTTCCTGAAGCCGGATTCGAAGACCCATCGGAGTTCTTCAGTATGATGTTTGGTGGGGAGGCTTTCAAAGACTGGATTGGTGAGTTGAGTATGCTGAAGGATCTGACAGAGACATCAGAGCTGTTATCTAAAGAGGAAGGAGCTACTACGGAACAGTCTGACTCCACAGATGTGATCCAGGGTGATTCATCCAATTCTGGGGATGTGTCAGCAAAACCTGCCAAACCATCACTCAAGATGACATAGGAACAACGTGATGAGCTCGTGAAACTGAGACAGAAGCAAAAGGAGGAGAGACTAAAGCGTGTAGATGATCTCTATGCCAAGTTGAAGACTCGTGTGGAGAAGTTGATGACAGCATCGAAGTCTCACAAGGAGGACGTTGAAAGATTCCAGAGGGACCTCCAAGTGGAGATCGATGACATGAAGATGGAATCCTTCGGATTGGAACTTTGTCATGTCATTGGTAAGGTCTACCATCAAAAGGCCAGTGACTTCCTCAAGGCACAAAAGACATTTGGGTTCTCCAAGATCTTCACATCTGTTAAGCAGAAGGGTAATACCGCAAAGGATACATGGAACTTGTTGTCCTCTGCTATGGATGCTCAGAGTACTATGGAGGAGATGATGAAGGCACAGACAGCAGGTGAGGAGTTGGACGAAGCCAGAGCTGCAGAGATGGAGCGTTTGATGACAGGTAAGATGGTGGCCACTGCATGGATGTCCTCCAAGTTTGAGATCAAGAGTGTGTTGAGAGAGGTGTGTGACAAATTGCTCAAGGACAAGTCCCTGGCATCCAAGGAGAGAGTTGCTAGAGCCCAGGCTTTGCTCATCATTGGTGACCAGTTCATCAAGGCACAGAGAACAGAGGAAGAGCACGAGGAGATCAGAATGTTCGAGGAGCTCATGTACGATGCTACGAAGAAGAAACCTAAGAAGTGATTATGTGCTAGCATTCAGTGGTTGGGCTCGTTTGCTGCCCAGTCGATATAGAAACTCCAAGCCGTCTTGGCTTGATTACCGTACTGCTCGATGTTTAGGTCACTGATATCTTGGTGGTGATTGGATAGGCAATCCGCGATTATCTTCATGTCTGCTGTGAATGTCTCCAATCCTCTGACGTAGATCCAAAGGGCGACAAAGATTATGCAGACGACTATGCATAGCTTGATGAATGTCTTGATCAAGCTATAGAGGATTCTGATGAAGTTGACTGCAATGTAGTAGAATACCACTGCACCGGTGATGATGAGTAGGATTGATGTGACGTCTGGGTAAAGCACCATGAACTTGTAAAATTGTGTGATCAGAGCTCGTACGATACCATACGTGGCTTGTACTGTGTAGGCGATGGCGTAATCAACATTGGGGTTGCCGGTGAGCATCATATTGGTGTGTGTATAACGTACGTTTGAAGATTGAATGTGGGCTATGAGTTGAGACAAGTTAGGCACTATGCCAAAAGAGGTCACTCTAGAATATTTTTTAATGAAATAATGGAATTTTGAACATGATCACAAGTTGTGTTGTGAAGTTGTGAAGTTGATGATCTGTTAGCTGTTAGTGGACCGAGGAAAGATGAGCGTGACTAGGTGGTCGGAATTCAGCTTTTTTTTTCTTTTTTTTCTTGTTTTTTTTCTTTGTTCGGCTTTCCCGGTCATCTCGGCCACCTTTGATAAACGGATCCGTTACTCGATATTGGAAGTGGCGAAGACCTTTCAGCTCCAACAAATCAAGTTACCACTCCCGTCTCAGCTAACCAAAGCAACATATCATCCGATCCATTATACAGAAGATGTCTGGCGTACCAACGAAGTCACAGGTCCTCGCCCTCTATCGCGAGATTATGAGAAACTCCACCAAGTTCAACAACTACAACTTCAGACACTACTTCATCAGACGCTCTCGTGACGCATTTAAAGAGGGTAAATCACTGAGTGACTCGGAACAGATTGCAGCACAGTTCCATAAAGCCCGTGAAGAACTCAGTGTCCTGGAGAGACAATCCAAGATCAGTCAGATGTACACATTCGAGAAGCTGGTTGTGGAACCCTTGGACTACCACCACAGAGCCAAATCAACGTAAGATCCATGGGTTCTATTAGTCTGGGCGTATGATATGAAAGTTCCTTTGTGGATATAAAAAAAAACTTTTATGTGTTATGATTCAACTGCTGTAGTGACATGATGCCTAAGAATCTAGCGTGAACTTCACCAGCAGTTCCAACATTCCAACTAACACTTTCCAGCCACTGCTACCGTTACGAAAGATATCTCCCCAATGTCCTGTATCTGAATATTAATATTGATGATTAGTGTGTGATTGGAAGACTTTGACTGCTTCACTGTAGTAGAATGACTATAACAGATCACCTCCATGACGTCATACGATTGAGTTGAACAAGGAACAAGACTCACACCTTACGCTCGACAAACTTCAAGCTGACGTCTTCTTTTGTATTCTGATTATTCTTTGACCTTGTAGCTGTATCTTTACTCTAGTGTGTCTCAAACCTGATGCTTGGGTTGGACATTGTTCCTTTCAGCGTGGGTACCCCTTCACTCTTTGATCTTTGACGAAGTGGGTTCTCCTGTTTCGCCTCCGTGTTACACCCATGGTTGATACACGCGGAGTTACTTGTAACTTGACAGTCAGAGTGTGTTCGAAGTTGTTTGTTGGCTTCTAACGTCTGTATATAATTGTGGAACATCGGCCAAGTGATTCTAGAATTCATCTTCTCGTATGAAGAGGGGCTTCCCTTTGACGCTGTCGACGTGTTTGAATACGGTCTTTTGGGTACATCCACCGGGGAGATAGAGCTCAGTTTGGGGAGTGGATACATCAACGTGTCCAATTTGGGTTCTGTTTGTCGTTGATTCTTCAAAGCTAAACGTTCTTCTCTCTGTGTTTCCATCTGCTCTTGTGATAACTAGAATAGGGAGTTTTCACCTTTGATGCTAGTGCCCTTGTCAGGAATATCTGGTGGAGTTTTACCACGATGTGTTTTCATGTCGAGCACCTTCATATTTTTGCAGTAGCTAGGCGCCTGAATACGAGCAAATGTATTCAAAAAAACAAGGACATAATATTGTATTAAATGTGGTCGTCAGTCTCATAGATGACTGGGTAGGGCGCTCAGCCTTCTAGTGAGCCCTGAGCAGTTAGGATATTCTTCCGGTGCCAATCCTTAAGGCAAAAAGACCACTATATATGACGATCAATATTTACAAGTCCATCAGCAATAGATGACAGAACTAGTACAATATTGATGTCCAAAGAGGACTAAGTTTGAGTGGCACAGGTTTTCTTATAATGTATGGTTAATTGGTGAGACAGTACTACTTGCTAACTAGGAATAACGCAGTCGGCAGTGAGCACGGGGTAAATGTTGAAAAGGTGATCTATACACTTTACTCTATGAATGGAGAATGCCTATGATGAGAAGATAAACATATAAATTACTGAATATTGAAGCTGTTTATAATCTAGGCGGTTACGGCTTGTTCACCAACTAATACACACAATCATTCTAAAGAGAGCCACTTGTTTACTCATTGGGTGGCCGTTGATTATCGGAGATGTGAACTGTAGCTGAGATGATTGTGCCTATAAGTATTTCCACAGCCTACAGTGCAGATCATGAAAGATTAGGATATCTATACAATGCGGTCTATATTGGTTCACTGTTTGGTTCTGATACAACTCACAACCTCCTGAGGTTCACCAGCGATGATTGACGACTTACCATTATCCCCAGTGACCAAAGTCTTCTCCTCCCAGGACCATTTCGCAG